>JADDOH010013078.1:0-96399 GCA_016648135.1 Agrypnia vestita
TGACAGACTAAATGTTCATTTGCGTGTCTAATCCGCGCATTTTTTTAATGGAGGTGCCTACGCGGAATATGTGTGACTCTTACTATTCTTACTATTTTGAAAATAAGATAATCGCTCGTGCTGCGGAAATGTTACTATTTCGAAGATGATGACCAGCAAGCAGATAAAAAATGACATTTTCTCTTATAATTCGGTGAATTTGATTTACGATATTTAAATAATTGTGTAAAAATGCTATACTTGAGAAATATTTGACGTTTTCTCGATTAATAGTTTGAAAAGATCTCTCAACTTACCAGAGATTTATCGCGGCTCCGTTCGATCGGAGGTTCTCGCATGATAAACTTAGAAAATCCACAGACGAATCACGCGCTCCAAATCTTGACTTTGGCAACGGCTTCAAGTTCATCTCCGCGTCTTCCACGCGACACAGCATCACACATGAGATCACCAACTAACTCTCGAAGCGGAAGGCATCGTTCCGCCGGCGCGCGTCACAACGCTTCCAAAATGTTTATCAATCATTTATTTAAACTAAAAACACTCGCTTCATTCAGAACGAGTTCGCGGGGTCCGAGCGAAATAAAAAAAACGCAAAGGGGCGGGAACCCCCAGAACTGAGTGGAAGAATTAAAAAAAAAATTACATCACTAAATTTCGCGTCGATTTTCGAAGATGGGGCTCAGGGGTAGGAACGCCTTTTTTTTGGTTCTCGCTCGCGGGGATTGATCGCGGCTGTCCGCGGCAGGGGCGTCCATTCACTGGCCCCGGAGCGGCCCGGCTGGTGGGGGGCCGGGGTAGCGGGGGCCGCGGCTGCGCCCTGCGGCGGGGCCCGCGCACGCGCTCCCGGCCCCGCCCGGCCGAGCCCACCGGAGGAGCCCGAGGGAGGCTGGAAGCTGGAAGCTGCGAGCTCTGAGGGATGCTTTCGATGTTGTCTCCGTACGAGCGGATAAATCGACCCTAGCGTGGCTGATAAATGGGTCGTTTTTAAATGCACCGGTACGCTGCTAATCGGCGGTAAAAAAATTATTCACTGTGTTCGCTTAAACGTAAAATAATCCAATATAAAACAAAATTCCTGCCACTTGTTTTTTCGTGGCTATCATTCTAAATAGTAATTAAAAACATTTTTTCGGACACACTTTAATGAATAAAAGCGTGTACACAATTTCACTCAAATATTTTAAACAAATACATATTTTGATACTTAAGATTTTTTGATAAGTTGTAAATAGAATTAAGAATAAATTATAAAAATCAGTCACAATAAGCGATGTATTAATTTATTTTTAAAAAATAATAATAAAATGCGAACACGGAATACGTGTCGCATCTATGTTATTAATATTTTCAAACTAGGCTAAAAGCCTGTGCTATGACAATAGAACCACCTTGCTGGTGTCCTAGAAGTGGGCACCTTATAAAATGTGAAAATCTCTCTCTAAGCGCAAGCACTTAGTTTTGTTTTCTTAGAGAGGTAGCACGTAAAATCTCTATCGTTACAATATTAATAATTTCATCTTATTCAAATATCTATTTCTAAGTACTTATGTTAAGTTGTCTAAAAAATACAATTCTTATATATTTACATATCAAATTGACATTTTTTAAAACTTTGTAGTCATAGTATCGAACACTATATTGTAATTAGTATGTTATTTTAGACAGCGTGACTTCAAATTACCTGATTTTTCTGTCTACACGCAGAGCGTTTGTGTGCCGTGATTTACTGTCTCTTTCAATGCAAAATTGCATTGCTTTCAATGCAATGCTACGTATGAAAGCCGGCTAGAGAGATGAGAATAACGTGTCTATATTTATTATAATACGTCAATATAGGTACAGATGTGTATCATTTAATAATACGGTATTAAAAGGTTAATGATAATTAAAGATTGAAGTATTTTGAAAAAAGCTGTAGGTTTAAATGATTTATGAACTTAAGTTTAATTTTAGGAAGGTTTTAATTTTTTTGATTTGCTCTGAAAGGTTACTGATGCAACGTACCTCGATAGGTAAAATCTGTCAAACATGTTTTGTATTTTATTTACTTACTCAATATCGGTACAAGACAGTGCATGCATACATAAATAGGTTCAGTTTAATCTGTATATTTATGTATGATTCGAACATAACATGCACCACATAATACCCTAATAACATGTCACATCAATGACAAATTGTACAAATCACTCGGCGACTGAGACACTGTTCAAATATTGTTAGAACACCGCGAATATCTTAATATACAGCATGTAACGGAGATAGTCCATAATATTTTACAATTTGGGTAGATTTCTGTCTACGTTGTAAGTCGAAAATACTAATCAAAGAAAATTACTAAAACCTTGCAGTAATTTGAATCAGAATTTTTCTCATTTCATAAAAATTTATGTAATATGAATTTAAATATAATTAAATATCGTAAAACAACTTTCCTCACCAATGATAACTTGTCAGAATATTCTAACCATATTATAGAAAACACTTTCCACATAAGCATACATACGGCCTATAAAAAAATAATTTACAAACATATTTAACTGTAATTTCGGATATTTTATACGCACCGTATGTATTACCGAGAAGTGAATCTCGACGTTTCGTTGGATACTTATCCAACGCCATCAGGAGGACGACCTTTACCCGCGGAGGTGAAGGTCGGACTGGGTCGGTTCAGTCGAAACGTCGAGATTCGCTTCTCGGTAATACATACGGTGCGTATAAAATATCCCAAATTACAGTTAAATATGTCTAACGATCGTAATAACAACCTTAACTCTTTAATTTACAAACACTTGATATTCATAAAAACTTATATACTTACACAAAATACAACCCTTCACCTCACCCCTTCTCACAATGTTCCCTCTTTCACACAACCAAGATACCCTCTCAATTTCCGCTGAATCCGCAACTCATACGTACCTGAGGTGGGAATTTTAGTTATTTTACGGCTAGCTAGAGCTCTGCAACTTTGAACGTTTACGTAAAGTTGGATGACTATACATTGTTCAATCATTTTCGACGTGAGTTGATCATTATTTAGATTAAAATTAACAATCACGTGACACGTGGGCAAGAGTCGCAGAAACAGCTGAAGAACAAGCCGTTGTAAAAAAATTTTTAACCTTTAAAACGACGTATTTAATATTTGAATGGGGTGATGAGAAAAAATCTATTACAAAGTTATGCAAATAAAGCATATAAAGGCATGTCTTTTGAAACACGTACATGTTATTATAATTATTATCACGTGTGGTGGTTAATAATTTTTCCAATAATTGTGTTGTGCGTAATCAAGAACTTCAGCAGTAATATTTAAAATAATTTTTTTAATAATTTAGGAAACCAAAACAAAAGTCATCATTTTGATATTTTGACATATATTAAACACCCTGACGTTGGAAAGGTTTTTCCGGAACATGTAGGTGTAATAAATAAAATATAGATAAGTAAGTAGGTTAAAACAATTAATAAAATTATTTTTTTTAGGAATGAATGAAAACCCTGGAAAATAATTAGAGATTTATAAATAACAGTTGTTCGTACCCAGCGTTGCACGGGTTAAGGATTAATTTGAAAATAAATTTGTGAGGGTAAATAAAGGTTCGATTTGAACGGTATAGATTTGCATCGAAAATACATGAGGGGGAGAGAAAGGGTTAAAAAAGGTGGAAAATGTCACCTGTGTTACTCGCCGAGCCCTAAAGAATAATTTTCCAAATTTTGAGTCCGATCGGTCGAACGGTACAGGTTTACATCGAAAATATATCAGAGGAAGGGGAAGGGAAAGGGGAAAAGGAATAGGCGGGAAATGTCGCCTATATTACCTGCCGGATCCTAAAGCGTAAGTATGTAAAATTTGAATCGAATCCGACAAACGGTGTAGATTACAAATATTTCAAATACTTTGTAGATACATGACTACAAAGTATTTTTAAAAAATGTCAATTTCATGTATAAAGAATTGTATTTGTACCATATATTAAATAAATAATAAATAAATTTAAAAAAATTAAAAGTTACTAAAAATCTACGCATACGAAGCCGAGGGCACAGCTAGTCTATACTAATATTATAAAGAGGAAAGATTTGATTGTGTGTTTGAATTGAATAGGCTCCGAAACTACTGGACCGATTTGAAAAATTCTTTCACATTCAGAATCTTACATTATCCCTGATGAACATGGGCTATAGAATATTTTCAAAAATGTTAGGGATCCGTATTAAAACTTTAATAATGTAATCCAACGTGTGAAAAAATTACGAAAAAAAACCTTATATTGCGTACGCTGCGGAAATTATTGCCAACAGAGCAAAGTAATGTACTACAGTTTTATAGAGGACATTAATATCTACAAAAAAGTCTGTGATACCATATATCTAAGTATTACAGTTATGTTACAATAACTTATGATAACATTAGATGGAAACATTGTTTTTTAGAGAACAGCGGACCCTTTGTTTTCCCTCACAAACTTATTTTTTACTTAATCCTTAACCCGTGCAACGCCGGGTACGACTAGCTAGTTATTAATAAAGTGTATAAAACCTTTTATAATTTAAAATAAATTAATCTTTTGCGTGGTTTCTATTGTTCATATTTTAATACATACGATGGCATCATTATTTACTGCCTTATCTTATACAGGGGTCTCCTTGTATGTATTATGTATTATCTCCGATATGCACTTTACAATATTTTCTAGCGCTGTCTTTGTGAAAACCTTCCGGGCGTGGAATTCAATTTGGCTTCGTACGGCAGGGATATTCAAAATAAATCTGAAATCTAATTCAAACTTCATATGTTTGTTTTGCTGGGCTCTCGGCCTGTCGTGCCCTTTGAACAACAAAGATATCATCTGACAGTTAGATTAAACCGAGATATTGAGTGTCAAAGCTTAAATATTCATTTTTCCATTTCTTCGCTCGTTCTTTATTCATTGCCTTCGTTTGAGTTGAAATCTTTACGAAAATGGCGGTGTATAATCTAAATACAATAATTTCGTTATCTGTCTGCCTGTCGGTCGGTAGATTCGTAACTTGCTGGAATTAAAACTTCTAATACATAATAAACTTGCGGAAAAACCCTAAGTTAACATCACATACAAACTTCTTCTAACTCTATTTGTTTCACTAGATTTATACTACTTCATATTTTGTTTTTACTCCTTTTCTTTTAACTTGTGGCGTCTGCTTGTCTGCCAAAAAAAACTTTGGATCGATTTTTAACCCTTTTCCCGTGATCCAATCGAGCTGAAACTTTGCAGGCAGCTATTAATTAGCTACTCTAGCACAGGCTTTGCCTAGTTGAGTAGTAGCAATCCACAAAATAGAATTAAAATATGTGTAAATATTGTAAAAAAAATTATATACATTATTATGATCATCATGTTTATGTTTAAAATAAATTGTATAACAAGGATTTTACAGATAAATAAAAAAAGAATAATAATAATTAGAGGGTGACACGCAATCAGCGCGCAGCTCAAGCAAAACGCAAAGGTCGAAATTACACGGTCTTGACATTCTTGTATTGTAACGAGATGCTAAAAAGAACTTACGCATTGTCTGAACCCGTTTTAATATGTCACTTGGAACAGCACTATGGAAACATCGAGAACGGTCTACAGAATTCTACAATTATCTACAACCTTCGCTAAACGTCTAGAAATGACTGGATCAGCCGAGAAGCGACGAGAAACTTCTCCTAAACGCTATAATAATCTATAAAGTTCGAAAATACCGGCATTTGGGTATAAATACGTAACTACGCCGCGGCGCACATTAGTGTCATGTTTTGACAGTTCGTTCGGTGCGAAGGCAACGGCCAAGGTGGCCAGTCTTGAGATAATCGAAGCGATAAATAAAGCGGAATAATCGAGCGAAATACCTGTGGCGAAATAAACCAGTGCGACTTGCGGTCTCTTTGATAAAAAAAATATAAATTGTGAAATAGACAAACATATATTCAGTTTAATAAACATATATACATAGACATCTTTTATCCAACGTTGCCTCATACCCACCACTTTTCTTCTTCCTTCTCGGCTTCCATTCGTTCATTCTCTTATATTAATAAACGTCTTCTTGTATAGAAATATTATCTTCAGAGTATTTTATTATAACGCTGTTGATGTACCTATGCAGAAAATAGCCATTGTTTACATACCAATTCCAACATCACATGAATACGGTTGCACGTGCCAAGAAAACTAACATAAATTGTGCATAATATTTTAATCACTACCTACATCATAGTAATTGCGCTTTACTAGGTTTTATTCAGAATATGTTTGAGTATGTCCAAATTTTTCAGAACAGAACTGTATTTTTGTCACAGGGACATCATTAATTAATCAATGTATCAATCAATCAATCTCTGTGACAAAATACCAGTTCTGTTCTGAAAAATTTGGACATGCTCAAAAATATTCTGAATGAAAATACTGGTAAATCTTTATTCTTTATAACAAAAACAAACAAATAAAGTTATGCCTATTTAAATTTAGCTTACCAGATTTCTTACCGAAATTTTTCCAAATATCACTTTTTTCGTGCTTACGAGAGGTCATGTTATTAGATTTATTTTGAAATTGTTTTATAAGAGTTAACACTTTTACACACAACGGAAATAAAATGTAACGAACAATTCGTATTAAAAAACAAAAACTACATGGAATAAGCACCTAACCTTTAAAAACCCAAAAAAAACAAGATGAAAAAACTCATTTTATGCTGTGAAATAAGAAACAAGTAACAATTGACAGCTTAAGTTCCATAGAAAAAATAATTTGAGAACTAAACAAATCCATTCATTCAATCTAAGGGGAATCCCCGATAAAGGAGGTGTGTTCGGATACACGGTGCACAGCCAAACCGTAATTTGCATTGCGTTCAGTTATAAATAGTTTATTTTTAATATTCGTAATGATATTCGTGATGATATTCGGCGAATACGAATATTCGTGATGATGTTCGTGATGATATTCGTGATGATATTCGGCGAATACGAATATTCGGTAAATGTCTACTATTCGGCAAATACAAATATTCGTATTCATATTCGTTGCATCACTAGTAAAAAGGAGTTTAATAAAAATTGTAATAATATTTCTGGCGTATCCTAGTGTAATGCTAGTAATTCGGATGAATTTCATCACACAGATTAAGTATATTGCTAACAAAAAAATCCAAAATCAATATAGATGTCTCATTAGCGACATCTGTGGTCATTTAAGGGGAATAAAAAAACTTTGGTGCCGGCCGCGCTAACGTGGCGTATAATTTAAATATATACAACTTCCAAAAATTAGTAAACATGTTATTCTATCATGGGTGTAAATGGCGAACGTTACATTGTGTAAAGTGATCACTTAAGCCAGCGTACGATAGGTCATAAGCCCTATGTACACCCAAAAGACTTCTATACCTACTTTCCCATAAAAATACAGTTTTGTCTCCGTGAGACATCTATAATATACATTGATTACATGGTTCTAGTTTGCGTTCGTGTTGAAGAGCGTCGGTTTTTTCTTCTTCTTTCTCTTCTTAGTCGCTCAGCATCATAGTCCTTTTCTCTGCTTTTACAGCACTAAATGTTTTCCTTCCCTCCTCGAATTCTGCGATCTGCCATTCCGGATGCCTTTGAATCAGGAAAACAGAAGTAAACACACTTTAATTTAATTTAAATTTACATTTTTAACTTGATCGGAGGGCTTTTTTATGCTTGCATTTTCTTTTTCCTACATTCAGTTTCTCACAGCGATGTTAATCTCTTGCGTACGAGCACAGTATACTAAGAACAGTAATACGTCTTCATACAAACTGGCCGCTACCCATTAGAATGTGTGCGTGCGTGCTCGGCGCCGTGTACGCACGCACTGTGACGCACACATTGACATAGAACATGGGGGCACAAGGCGGCGGCAGTAAGGGCCGTGCCTTCGGTGCCATTCGCGCTCGCAGCCGCCGCTTTAGAAAAAAATGCGCTTCCTGAAAAAAATGCCTTTTTTATATTTGTGGTGCTTTAATAAAGGTGTTTTGATTATCACAAAGACTGTGAGTTTTTAAAAGTCTACGTTGATGTTAGTCAGCGTTCTTGCAATTTAATTGCAGAATCTAGGTATACTAATTACAGAAATTTTCGGGTTTTGTGTCTACCTTATGCGTCGGAATCTCAGACGTTACGAGTTAAAAGAAAGGGAGTAAAAATAAAGTGACAACCCTAGCGTCAACGCAAGAGTAGGCTAATAATTCGCCGACAGGCCGGAGATAAACTACTGTTCTGGGTATACTGTGGTACGAGGCACATTGTTGTATTGATGTTTACGGGTATAAACACCAACACAACAAAACAGTGTGCCTCATACGCACAGTTTAAACATACTAATTCGATTGCCTTTCTTAATTGGAAAGAGGTCTACCGATTAGTTTGATTTTGCTTGTAGGGGAACTAGGGGCAAAGCGAGGACGTGAGGCAAGATTGGGTTACCACTGACACAAGAATCTACATGTTACGGCATCGAAACAAATTAGCCAATAGGAAGCCATTTTCGAGCGACCTTCAGTACGGTGGAGAAAGCAAATAGGGGTTGGGAGTACGCGCGTTTAAATATGGATGACGCGATAGTTGTGCGTCAAATTAGAAGAGTGTCAAATAAAACGATAAAAACCTCGAAAAATGTTTATCAAATTTCTGTAAGGTTTTAATTATTTTACTCGACTCGTATCAAAGTAAACGAATTTTTGATAATATGTATAAATTAATTTTATAATAGTTTAACCATGGGTCAGAAATATTGAGAAAAATAATGCAAACTTTGATGTCGCTTATCTCCGTAACTGTCAACATATCGTCCGTATATGTAATACTCCTATATTGCTAGCAGGGTCTGGAAATAGGCGAAATCACTACAGTGCAGAAATATATGTTTGTCTCATCCATACCGGTATCACTTAGCACCAATTTGTATCCAATCAGCGCCGCCACATGGGATAAGAGTCACAACGCTTGCGCACAACAAGTCAAGTGACAGCCATGAGATAAAAGTAGCATTTTCTGCCCCGCTTAGTCCGTGACACCACCACTCATGCGCATTAGCAATAAAGGAGTGTCACATATATGGTTTAATGCAAAGTGTATTTATATTTTCTATTCAAAATAAGTGAAGAAGTTTCATCCGACGTTTTTGCTACTAGCTAAGAGGCATCCATTATATGCATGCAGAATTTTAATAATAAATCAATTTTAGCCCCTCGTCTAAAACAACTTTAAAACCCGAAAGTTTTCTTCAAAGATTTTCATGGGGACATAGTCCCCGAGCATTGGTTGCCTCTAGTCGAAAATCTCGTTAAAATCTCAACCCTGTATACGGACCTTTAAGTGGATATAACATTTATGCTGTTTTTTTATTATAGAATACGGGGACATAATAAGGTTTCTGTCATTATTTTATACATAAAATTATTATCTGTTAATAAAGACCTTAACGTGCTTTAACATTGTTACAGTATTATAATGTAACTTTGTTAAAGCTGAATGTAACATTACAACATGTCATCTGACAGCTAAATTTATTGCCTGTGTTACTTGGTGCTGTCTCAAAAATTCAACTTACAATATACAATAGATTACATAAGCAGTTATAAAGTGTACAAGAACAGTAGCAATAGAAAGGAAAAAGTGAATATAATAAAATAATAACATAATAAAATAGGTGACAATAAAACGAACACATAAAATATATCCAAATGAAATTTAATTTATATCTTGATTTATTTTTTAACCAAATTAATAATAGTAAGTTGTCATATATTATACCATACCAATAAATTATTATTATTTATCAAATAATTAAATAAAAAAAAATTTAAAAGTAACCCGTAAAAACCAAGTTTTTATTATACTCCGTTTCTTTGTAAAATATAACAACAATTAAAGACGAATAAAAGAAAGGGAGTAAAAACTATCGAAACATTCGTGAACTAGCTGACAAGAATTCAATACGGCGTCGTTGGTTCTGGTATCGCATTTCCGCTACATGCTGCGTGCGCAGCTTCCGTTACAATAAAAAAATTCCCCGAATGCAAGAAAAAAAATAACTTGAAAGACGATTTGAGAAATAACCTTGAGAAATATTTTTTGCCCCGCCTTGGCTTGCATCGTGTGTAAATTGTCGGCAGCGCGGTTTAAATGCAGCTCAGCTGCGCCGGGAGTCTTCCTGTAGGCGTCGTAATTGCCATCCTGGATGCGGGGGCGGTCTTTATCCCGAGGAATTCTCCCTTTTAATACTGGCGAGGGAGGGCTCAGCGATTAACCCGGCTAGGTCAGGTGCGCGACGTCTCCCGCGACTCCTCGGCAGTATCTACGCGCTGGAATTTTTTATTTTATTTATTTATTTATTTATTTTTTCATTTATTTATTTATATTATATCAAATTTCTAATCAAAAGTACGTATCACAAACTTTCTTAGTTTTTTATTAAAAAATTTTATATTCTTTTCGTCTCTAATATCCTCTGGCAGAATCACATACAACTTCATCCCAGTGTACATCACAGAAGTTTGTGATCATTTTTCCTTTCTGAATGGCAATCTTATTTCATCTTTTTTTCTTGTACAATGGTTATGTTCATGTTGGTTTTCTCTTATTTTTCTTACTAATTCAAGTGTACCTATTGTTGTGTCCATTAACAATTTTTTATATAAATAGAAGTACATTATATTTAATTATTTGTCTAAATGTCATTATTTGTAGACTTTCTAACATCAATTTGATTCTTGTGTATCGATTTCTTTTTAGTATAATTCTTAATGCTTTATTTTGGAGTATTGTTAATATTGTTAATTTTTTCAATTCTTCTTCATTAGCCAGAAATAGTATACTGTGGGAGACTATTATTGCGTTATATATATTTTTGCACGAATCTATTTTAATATATCTTCTGATTCTTCCCAAGAGTGAAATTCGTTTTTGATTGATTGAAAAATTGATACCCACACTTAATCGCACAGGGGGAGACCATAAATAAATAACTGTTAAAAGAATTCTTCAAATAGTTAACATATATTCAAAATTGAGGAATATACCATCTCTGTGAGATTTCTATACTTTATCTAAATTTGGTTAAACATTTGATCACCTCACTATGTCAATTATTCAAGGTCAGTTGAACGAATCCAAAAAGAGTTTGATGTATTCCTATCAATTTTATTGTGAAAAACGCGTCAAATTCGTTCTCTTTCTTCGGGGTGGTCGTTTTTTGTGAGAAGATTTCAGAGCCAAGGGTTCAATAATTTTAAAACGCCTTTTGTCTTAAGGATACTCTGGTCCTACGGCCGGACACGTGTGGGGGTGTTTGTTTAAAAGAAAGCCATAAATTTCTAAGGAGACGGGGTAGGTACATGATTTTTACCAAATTTTCTCCGAATCCGTGCTAAGGAAGCTATTAGTTTCTAAAAACCGACATTTAACATTGTTCGCCAGTCCGTTCATTCATTGTAGAAAAATCTCGCCTTGCTTCCGTATATACTTGAATGGTAATAAATTATATAGCCCCTAACCGGGGTGGTCTAAAAGTCATATGTGCCTAGAACGCGCATTTCATCTGTTTATCATGTTTGATTAGATATAATTATTAATAAAAACATGTATATAAGGGCAGCAGATAATAAGTTAGCTGGATTTCCATATTTTAATATATAATTATAGGTAGATATAGGTAGACAATGATTAGGATTCTTTTATCAATATTAAATGTACCTACATAATTATAAAATTATCAATCAATTGTGTTTAATCTAGTTATAGTGATATTATTTTTGCTAGTGATTAATATCATAGTTCGGGTGACCACCGAAAATAAGTTTAAAAATAAGGTATGCTAAGTTGTATTTTATCGTATAGAATTAGGTAATTGTATTGTTAATTACATAGTGTATATGTATGTACTTGTATGTTAGGTATATTAATAATAATTTGATGTTGTGTGTTAATAAATTAATTGTTAATGTAATTAATTTTATGTAAAAATTAATTATAAGTTGTAGTAATTTTAAGATGATTATTTCTTGTTAGTTAAGATTAATTAAGTAAAATAATATTAGGAGGCGTGGCCGTAAATTAGGCCTAACGAATAAAAATTAAGGGTTGGACAGGAGGGAAGTGGCCAAAACGCTGAAATGTATAAAAACCCTGCGTGGCCACTCCCACAGGCAGTTGGGGCTTGGAAGCAGTTGGGAGTAGTTAGCACGGACCGTAGTGAGACAGTAGCTAGTTGGAAGTGGAATTGTGATGTGAAATACGGCGTCGGCCGGCAGTGAGAGATGGCTGTCGGCCGACCATCAATTAAGTGAACCGCGGAAGGAGTGCCGAGAAGGAAGAGGGAAGAGATCTCGGCTAGTCAGAGCGACAGTCGAGAGGACCACACCGAGAAGCCCCAGCGGAGGAAGAAGACTCCCTGGAGAGCCGGGTGGTCTGACGTGATCTTGACTGTCAAGGCGACAGTCAAGCAGGCTGAGGAGGACGCCTGAAGTCCACCAACAGCGGCGTCAGGTGGATTGATGTAGCCTGACGTGGCCGCTGTTACGGACGAGGAAGAAGAGGACAAGGGCGGAGCCGAAGACCATTGGAGATGGTCAGCTGGTTATCAGGGCGATAACCAGCCCGCCGCCAGCGCAGAAGGAGACCAGCGTGAGATGGGCCTCACGCCATGCGTCACCTTCGGCGTCGCTGGAGCAGAAGCGCGAGGGAATCGCGCGGCGACGTCGCTCCGTGATGCGTACAGCGTCGCGTCGCCGGACCAGGACGTCGCCACGTTCAAGACGATAGAAAGGTAGAATTAACGTTAGATAATAAGGTTAGATTTAACGATGAATTTCCAATTTCAATTATGTAAATATATGTACGATTCAAACTCGAATGTTTTCATTTAAATTTTCCCACCACCACTCCCTTAGTGATCATCGCTCCCCAAATTGTTTGATAGCACGTCAGAGCGGCGATCGTAGCCGGGGATCTGCCCTCTGAAAAGTGGGAAATGACCACGAGTGCGTATCAAGTTCTTAAGATTTATTAATTACAAATTGTATATACGCTTGGAGGATATCAATTATGAATATCTCCTGAGTCGTCTGCAACTATTAAAATTGTCTGTGAGACGTACCGTGACAGACCTAATATTTCTGTATAGGATCATAAATAACATGATTGATTGCCCCCATATTATTAGTCCGATCGACGTATATGCACCATCGAGGTCATCAAGACACAATGCATTATTCTATTATAGAGGAAATGTCAGAACTAATGCATTAACAAACTCCGTAATCCCCAGAATACACTCATTAGGGAATAAACATGCGGAGGTGGTTGACATTTTTGCTGATAGTATAACTGTGTATAAGACTAAATTGAAACAATTATTTACGTCTCAACTAAATGGTGAAGGATAAATAAATTCGTTTTCTTCTTCCTGTTTAAACTTATCTTTTTCACTTCTGTTTTTAATTTACTCAAACCAAGTATATGTACTTTATTCTCTTAATGTGCCGTAATCGTTATAACTGTCTGTCTTTTGTGATTTTAAACTTGTAACTGTAACCTTGTACTTGAATCTTTTTAACTGCATATCTGTCTCTTATGTGATTTTTTTATTTTATATTTTGTATATTTTAAAAAAGCCCATTAGGGCGTCAAATAAATAAATTAATTAATTAATAATTATCTCTCTGTGGACAAAATCTTGTAATTGTGTTCTCATGTAAAAATATTGTTAAAAGTGTACACTGGTCTGCAAAAGGAATTAATAAATTTACAATAATAATTTTCAGGCGTATTCTAGTGCAGCGATCGCCAAAGTGGTGGTCCATGAGAAAATTTTTCTCGATATATTTAACTCTGAAAAATCCCATCTCGCGAGGTCCTTAAGTTTGGCGACCATTGTTTTAGTGTATACGTTAAATAATTCAGAAGACTGTCATATTAAATAGAATATTGCTTGATACTCCAATTTTTAGCGATGTTAGTTAATTTGGCTACATTATAATAAGTATTTGCCTTTTTTATATTGCGTCATTCATAAGTTTTGTGAGTTACAAATTATGTTTAATATTTAGTTGTTTGTATACTTCTTAATTATTTATATACCTACATACATGCATTTTGTATACTTCTTATATTTTCATAATAGTTACGAATTACATTTTTGTTTGTAATGTAAATGTTATATAAAAAAAATTGAAAATTGAAATTGATAAAGGAACTTATAAGGAAGGAATTTTTAAGAAACCCGAAAAAAAAAACGAAAAAATCAATGCCGACCAATCAGGTGTTACCACAGGGTTTAAAAAATTATAGAGATCACCTAAACCCATTATTTACGAAAGGAGTTGGGTCACAGTGGAATAATGTCTCCCCTGGCGAATGTTAAAAACACATGCTGGCCGGCGCCACATTGCGCGAATTTCGTTTTCGTCGCATCAAATCAGCAAAGCAAATGGATCGACCGATCAACCGCGTAGTGTGTTTGATGAGCGCATATTGTATGGGAAGAAATATAGCGGCGTTCCGCGACGGAAAATCCGCGAAGCATGGCGCCGGCTAAGTACCTACTGCAGTTAAAATAATTGCTATTGCATAATGAAATCCCCTTGTAAATAAACAAAACGTATTTCAACTTTTTTAAATTTCGAGTCTCGTACAAGCGTCTTCTTGTAATAAAGTGCGACTTATTTACTAAGACATTACACTTTTTAAGATTATTGAGTTAAACCTTCTCATAAATGTTTTAAAAAATTTTAAGCTCGTAATAATTTTTTAAACAATTCAAACATATCGGAACCAGCTGTGGTACCAGGATGTGTACCGAGAAATTTACGTTGGTTCGTGTCTATATATTTTGGTGGTCTATGGGTGATACCTTGTTATTCCAAGTTCACAAAATGTCAAATTGCCTTAGTGTTGTGTTTCTAACTTTAAATATGTAGGTATTTTTATGTTTACAAAATAATCATGTCCGAAATCACTTTATATATGTTTGACTCCTTTAAGCCTCTATATGAAATTCGCATTTCATTTGAAGTATTTAATTATTTAGGTAACTCATCCAAAAGATAAAAAAGAACATCGTTAAGGATTTCTCTATGCAAGTATCAAACATAATAATTTCGTTGTCTGTCGTATAACGTATAACGTCCGTAATTTCGTTCGAATTCACGGCTAAAAAAACAAAATTAAACGGCCGGAGATGGGGCTAGAACCACGGGCCAGCAAACCCGACCCGGCCGTTTAACGCAAGTTGCTACCGCCGTCACTCCGTGAACCACCAAAAATATACTATAAATTTGACGGGTTGCAGCTAGTTATCAATGAAAAAAATCAGAAACAAATTGCCTCTAAATTTTTGCGCATGATTTCTTAAGCGGTGGTTTATTCCGATTTCATAAAACATGAAAAAAATAATTTAAATAAACCATAAATATGTTTAAAAATAAAATATTGAATAAATATCTATAAATCTCACTAACTTTACCACAACATAACGAATGAGTCTTTGATTTTAGGCTGTTAGAATATGTTACATATATATATATAACAACTCAAATGTAAGGAAGAGAAGTCTAAAATTGTCAAAAAGAACGAAAGTAGACTGATTACGTTGGAAATGCGGTTACTTAGGCACATGTGAAAAAAATCCGTGTTCGATAGAGTGAGCAATGAACAAATTAGAACGCGAAAACTCTAGGATGGCCAGGGAAAATATGTGAATGTGATTGAATCAAAAGCGATATGACAAGATAGAAGAATGTGGCGTTCTATTTTCTCCTACACCTTCATGAAAACGGCGTGATGGTTAGTTAGTCAAAATATATTTGTTTTCTTTGAATTCGGAGTCTATTTGCAACTATATTATTCTGTATTGTATTTCTTTATCAATTCCAGAATAAGGTAATGTTGGAAATTTGTATATTTTAAAGAAATTGTACATTTTAACATTATTTAAGCTTTGTTAAAATTGATTACTAATATTCTGTAATAATTCAACTCAAAGGGTTAATTATAAACTCCTTTCTGTCATTTTAATAAAATTAAATAAGTAGTATTTTTATTTATTTTCATTAATTAAAAATCACGTAGCTTTACGTCTACCGATTTTGATATCACTGTATCTTCGTCAAGATGGACGCATAGTAATTATCCATTACATATTTTGGTAAATAAGTTAATTTTTGGATGGAGCGTGGCTGCAAGCGTCCAATATTTAATTTGTTTGCTAAAATAAGTAATGAATAATTAATATGCGTCCGTCCAGAAGAATATCGAAATCATGTAAAAATATTGTCTTATCGAAATCTGCAGACATAAGTTACTCCAAGTATTTAGTAAAAAGTTTTTAATCATTTTATATTAATAATTATTTCCAACCACAAAGTATACGCTCTAAACATCAAAAAATAATAAATATTTTTTTTACATTTCAGTTCAGTCAAAGTTACCTTATAATTTTATCATAGATAGGTACTTTTTATCTCTGGTCGTATTGGCGCTCTATGGCACGCGGTTCGTTTTATCTCTGGTCCTTTCTTTCCGATTTCGTGAAGTGCGGCTGTTGGTAGGTGGATATTTTTAATCTGCATTCATCTGTAAATTAATACCGGCAAAATTAATGAAATTGTGCATTTTAGTTGATCGCTGTCATTTAATTATAATAAATCCCGAAATTTTGTTTCGCCGATGGCTATTTTTGATATATAACCTAGTTTTATATCGCAGTGTTGACAGTTCCATGTGTATTATGATTCGTGGAGTTTTCAGACAATTTTTGAAGGTTAAAGTGATCTTGTTGTACTTATGGAGTTTATTTAATGTGTTATTTATCTCATGAGTCTTGTTTGCAGGCCCAAACAGCTGTAGAATGAAGTTTAACAAATTAGTGACTGCCTCCAGGAGGAAAAATAGGAAGCGCCACTTCACGGCTCCCTCTCACATCAGGCGGAAGCTTATGTCTTCGCCTCTGTCGAAGGAGCTGAGACAGAAGTACAATGTGAGGGCTATGCCCATCCGTAAAGATGATGAAGTTCAGGTAAATAAATCATTGTTTTCTAAACTCTTTTGCCGACATCTACCTAACTGCGCGTTATTCTAAATGAGACGTGTACTCGACCCCACGTTTAATAAGCATTTTTTGTTAAAAGTATTATCAAATTTTTGCATTAAATGATGATTTTATAAACCATTCACAGACCATAGATCTAATTTATCCTCAGTTACATATTTGAAGGTTTTCTTCTTATATTGTGGCTTTGTTTAATGCAGGCTATACACTGGTTAAAAGTTGGCTCTGATAATGCAATGCATAAATTTGATTTCTGAGATTGTTAATAATCCACTTTTAAGAACATTTTGAAATATTTGCGTGTTTTGAAAAGATCCAAGAATATTTAAAATATATTAACTTAACATGCTTCAGCATTTTTGTCCTCTCATTTAAGAGTGTACACCTTAGAGTAAATGGGTTAAAAATCAAAACTGCAACTTAATTTTCATGAATATATTTTGATAAAAGTTCAATACTGCTTGTATAGGCAAATTAATTACAATAATTGTTTAATTTAATTGAAAACACAATTATCTAGCGATAAATCATTCACTTAACTTGTAAACAATAAGAATAGTATTCATGCTTTATAAATTCACTCGTACAATTGGGACAAAATTTACAATATAATACTGCAGTGCACTGAATTGATAAACAGACTTATTACGACTATTAAGGAAATTATTTTATCAGTAACATGGTCAATTATCTTTTTGCAACTTCTAATTGTCCAGCCCTATCGTGCTGTCACTTCCTAAAGAAAAAGTTTTTCGAGCTTGTACGTGTTAATTTTGTGTTAACGACTGTGCCTTTCACCAGGTTGTCCGAGGCCACTACAAGGGCCAGCAGGTGGGCAAGGTGGTGCAGGTGTACCGTAAGAAGTTTGTCATCTACATCGAGCGCATCCAGAGGGAGAAGGCTAACGGAGCCAGCGTCTACGTTGGTATCCATCCATCAAAGGTAGCTCGATTGCTTCCATACTGTTTTATACCTCCACATGTTTTTTCTCATTGTCATCTATCTTAAATACATCCATTTTTAAGAAACAAAAAAAAGGGGGCATCGTAATCCCAATACATATAAACTTTTAAAATAGTTAATTTAACATTTTTATTCGTTCAGCACATGTTTTGTTTTGTAAAATATCACGCACCATTTGTTCACCAAGATTATACTCATTCATTAATAACCTAACTGACAAACCATTTCATTAATTATTTAAAGTTTTTGTTTTACAGTCAAAAACAACTCTTTTACATTAAGACGTGGTCACAATTAAGTGAAAAATACATTTAAAAATTATTTTATTTTTCATGCATTGCATGATAACGCTGATACAAAATTTACATACGACCACAAATTATTAAAATGGTGAAAATATGCATGGTATCACACAGTTATACGACAACAAAATACACTTAGATGCATACTTACATTAACAAGTGTGATGTTCTCGTACTGGGTCAGTCGGGTAATAATTAATTAGTAATACTTCGAGTGACAGAGATGCAATTTTACTTTATTTATATGTATGATTTATTATTAGTCCAGATTCCTCGGAGTAATATTGCATCTCTGTCACTCGAAGTATTACTAATTAATTATTACCCGCCTGACCCAGTACGAATACATCACACAATACACAGACTCCAGGGGCACTCTTCTGCTTGTGTCAGAATAAATATGCTTTTGACGAGGATTCTCAAAATGTTTACAATTAAAATAAAACACAAATCACTTTGTTTTCACCACTATATTAGATTAAAAAATCTACATGTTTCGAGAACAATGTTCTCTTCATCAGGATTATACATTGTTCTCGAAACATGTAGATTTTTTAATCTAATATAGTGGTGAAAACAAAGTGATTTGTGTTTTATTTTAATAATAATGTCACCACAAAGTTCAAGCCTTCATACAGAAGAAGAAAAAATATTCTTCGAACAGTGTTTACAATTCTATAATTCTGTGTGTTCCTATCTTAAGTGCCAATAGTCTTTGTGTCCCATTGCTGTCCTTATGAAGGAAAAAAAATGTAGTGGCAGTTTTGCAGTCTCTTCCGAATTCCATAAATTCTAACAACTGTAATTTTCAATTACGGGCATCCAGACGTGAGGAAATGGAAAAAAAAATTATCACAAGTGGGAACAGCAAATATATCAATACCTAGAACTTCAGTAATAGAAATATAGCGATCTTTGTATTAGCATAATAAATATTTCTTAAAATACGCAAAAATAAATGCCTACGTTTTATGACTTTCGATTAATGTGGTTCTACTGTATCTCTATAATCATTAACAATAGGACCTGTGTTATTTTTATTCAATTCAGGCAATTTATTCTCAGAATCACTTTTAATTAAGGATCAACTAAGATATGATACTGAGAATGTGTTGGAATTTGCCTGAGTATTGTCCAATTTTTATTTTTCAATCTGCTCTACATACATTGTATGATGTGATGTGATGAACCAAACCATTCATGGAGTAGTCGTTCAAAGCTTTCCCGATGCCCGTGCCCTGTGGGTTTTCCACCGGACCACTTGTATTGGTTTTGCTTACTTCTACAATGTCATAGAAATTGGCTCTGATCGCAAATATCACCCTTGTGACTGTTGTTATTGTTGGGTTTTAAGATATTCCCAGGTGAAAGCAAATTTGTCCATTTATTGCTGTGCATTGTTTTCTTAAATCATTTTATTTTCCACAGTGTGTGATCGTCAAATTGAAGATGGACAAGGATCGCAAGAAGATCATTGACCGCAGAGCGAAGGGACGCCTCGCTGCCAAGGGCAAGGATAAGGGCAAACACACCGAGGAGTCAGCCGCAGCCACAGCCACCGCTATGGAAGCCTCGTAAACCCTTCGCCCTTAACCTAATTTGTAATAATTAAGTAAAAAAATATATTTACAAAAAAAGTTTTCAATGTGTTTTATTTAGTAAAGGAAATGCCAATTGCCCACAGTAGATCTTTCAAGAATAGAGATTACAAACTATATTAAGACATGTATTGTATCCCTTTATTTGAAGATCTGCGAAAAATTTACAATACAAACAAATCACATCAAAAAGTTGTCTCAGGTGAGATGACATTTAATTTCTTGTTTATCAACTCCATCAACATTGTTTGAAGGAATTTGCAATTAAAACTGTATAGTTTTTTGTGTATGATGTATAATAAGTTTCATTATTACTTAATGCATTGAAAACACATCAAATAAAGTCCCGGAATCAGAAAAGCTTGCCGGTGCTGACCGGCTCCAAGACGACCGTGACATGAAACTACGTCGACTTGGCAAGGCAGCAGAGGGGAAGACCCGACCTCTACTACTTGAAACTCCATCTACTAATGAAGCGAGGACTTTATTGAAAACAAAACCGTCGGAAGGATCTAGAGTGATCTTCAAACAATACCTTACAGAAGCACCTTCAGGAGCTGAGATCTGAATTAAACGCTCTGGTGGACAATGGAGACATAAACAAGACCATTAAATACGTCAATGGAATCCCAAAAATAGTTGACAAACATACATTTCGCCCACCAAAATCAAAAACGATGCACAAAGAAAAATAATTTACAAATTTATTATCAAAACACAAGAGGTCTTAGAACTAAACTAAATAGTTTTTTAACCTCTTCTGCAAGTAACAATAGTGATATAATCTGTGTTAGTGAGTCTTGGTTAAACTCTTCTATAGCTGATGGTGAAGTAATTAATGACACATTTGCAATATTTAGAAAGGATAGGGATATCAATACAAGTATTTACAGCAGAGGAGGTGGAGTATTTATTGCTGTCAAGCGCAGCATATCAGCCGAGCTACTATCGATCAACGTTAAAAACATTGAACAAATTTTTGTTAAAATAAAATGTACAGACGGCGATGTCATATTTGGATGTATCTACATACCACCGCACTCAACGACCGACATCTATGCTAAACACACCAACACAATCTCATCTATTCAAGCTAAATACCCCAACTCCAAGATGCTCATTGTAGGCGACTACAATATCCCTAGTAGCCTTCCACCAGATGACTGCGAAAATCTCATCTACAATGAACTACTCCTCACTGGATGCATGCAAATGAACGAATACGGAACTCCTACGATCATCTCCTCGACTTATGCTTCAGTAATTTCTACGTGAAACCAGAGAAATCACACCCTATAATTGACGAGGATGAACACCACCCTGCCTTGCACGTTTACGTTAGTAGCAAGGCCAACTTAAAACCACATAGCCCACCAACCTACGCATTTGGACAGCTTCATCTCCCGATAGTCACCTCGGCAAAGGACCTTGGCGTTATTGTGGACCATAAACTGAATTTCTCAAGCCACGTGGAGAAAGTTGCGTCACAAGCTTTCAAGACTCTTGGTTACATCATTAGAGCTGGGAAGGACTTCAGCAATGTCTACACGCTGGTACGACTATTCGACAGTCTTGTGAGACCGATTTTAGAATACTGTTCTGTCATTTGGTCGCCGTATACCAATAAACTAATCAATCAGCTCGAAAGAATACAACGCAAACTATGTAAATGCATCGCCTATCGTACACGATCACCCGGAGATATTGAGACCGTATATAACAGATTTAGAATCAGCAAACTAATCACTCGAAGACAATTGTCTGATCTGACCTTCTTCTACAAATCTGTCAACGGACAGATAGACTCGCCTGAGATCCTGGAACAATTTGGCATTATCACTGCTAGGCCGGATCTAAGAGTGCGTAGATTGTTAGAAACCACTAAATCCACAAAAAGTTACGTGTACAATGGCCCAAGAAATAGGATTGCCAATCTGGTGAATAGCCACTGTGTTGATATCAACTTCTTCGATGAATCATACGTCTCATTCTCATCAGCGGCAAAAAGATTGTTATCACAGTATTAAAATTACCCTCAACCCTATATGATTACACCATGTTGTTACTGTGCTAGTATTGTTTTTTAGATATGTGCAATTTTTCTAATCCATTCATTTAAGTCTATTATTTTTGTAAAATCAATGTATATAGCCGATTGGCGTATGAATAAATAAATAAATAAATAATTCGTTAACCTTTTTAATAAGCATCAGAGATTCTAATTTGTATTAGTAATGGTTATACCATTATTTTAACTATTTTCGGTAGTTATTTGAGTTTTATCTGATTGTATCGGTGATTGATAGCTACAATATAATAGTTGTCTAATACTGATGGTTGCTTGTCAAATTGTAAGAAATCTGTTGCTAATCATCGATGCAGTCTGATACAAACCTCAAAAAAGGGTTAGTCACCTATTAAAATACCACCACTAAGTGTGTTTTAAGCGGTGTTGTAGTCGAAGTTACATCATATTGCGAATTTCCCATCACAGGTATGGTAGTTGGGGCTTTTATGTGTGTGATATATTTTTAAATGGTAGTAATTTCTTTATAAATAGTGCCTCATAGCTAGTAGCAGAAGTGTAGTGTGTGGGTGGGGGAGGCGAGCGCATAAAACCAGGCTCTTCAATTCCCGGGTCACGCTTTCGATAGACAGGCTCTAGTACGCTCAGTCGGCAGCAAATCATATTGTTGTAATTACTAGATTGTGTATTACTCCACCTGAAACCCCATCACTGCATTCCCAGGCGGAAATACACTACAAAAAGCTTTACGGGTGAATTCCTACTTTGATAATAAATCCAAAATGACCTAATATCAATAGTTATGGAGATATGCATCCACTTAAGTGCAGTCGTCTTTTATTTACACAAACATTTTAACATGGGAACTTCGCGTCAAATGTAATAAAATGATTTTTGTTCATGGTTATTTTTCTTTATAAAGATTATTTTCGGTAAAATAAATACTATTTTATCAATACATCCCCCTATTCTCAGAATAACATTGTGAAATCCATAGACAATAGACAGAACATACTAATTTATGTATGGGTAAACTATCTACGAGAATATTGAGACGCATGTTAAATGTCATGTCAGAATTGAGGAACGATACAATGTTATATGAGTGGTCAATCTTGCTGTGCGGATGTGGGACATGGGCTTTCAAAGTAAATACAGTGAACAAGATAGAGGCTTTTGAAATGTGGCTTCACCGGAGAATGCTCAAAGTCCCATGGACCGACATGATCATCAACACAGAAATTCTCAGGTGGGCTAGAGCAGATAAAGAACTGTTCTCATTAGTGAGTCAAAAAAATTTCATATCTGGACCACGAAGGGAGAAATATCATTTGCTCCAATTAATACTAAAAGGCTGAAAAGATAGAAGGGCTGATAGGAGACAGATGTCTTGGCTGCGAAACGTACAAGAGTAGACCGGTATTAGAAGTGCGGAGGAGCTATTCCGGGCAGCGTAAGATGAGAGACTTTCGCTAGAGTGATCGCCAACATTGGGGGATCTGATAGGGCACACAAAGAAGATCCTGAGAGTAGGATAGGAATAAGAGTGCAACTATGCTGTTGAGAAAATAAATGGCATCATGTTTGAAAATGATGATCGGTAAATAATTTTTTTTTAATGATAGATAAATAATTGTTGTCAATTATGGTAGTATTACAATTTTATTAATAAATAATAAAAACAATCATCATCAGGGCTGATCTCCAACATCAGCCCTGATAATGGACCCTGCAATGGGATCAGAAAGGTCTTATTAGCATGGCTTAATACCCCAGAAGACTCAAACCAGAAAATCATATGTTTTAATCTTTTACATGAATTCGGAAGGCTAAAATAGTCTAATAAAAAACCTTATATATATTTTTATTCATATTATTTTCTTTTGAATGTGGCCCATCAAGTAAGCCAAATTTAAATTTCCCACCATTTTTTTTTACATTAATTTGGCAACCCTAATATTTGACATTTGTCACATAGATAAATAATATGTATTTGTTATCTTTGAGGTTATGGCGGGTTATTAATTAAAAATGGATCGCTATACAAAAGAACAACGTATTGTTATTGTTAAAACACATTATAAATTTGGAGAAAGTTTCGCGGAGACTGTTCGAAAAGTTCGTGGAATTTTTGGTATTCATATTTCAATTAATGAGTCCACTATTCGAAGATTAATTAAAAAATTTGAGGAAACTGGTTCTGTTATGAACAAACAAACTCTACCGCGTCCTCGTCCTGTGCGGTCGGCTGAAAACATTGCAGTCGTCAGTGAGATTATCGGTGAGAATCCAGGAACATCAACACGTCGCCTTTCAAAACAATTGAACATTAGCAGAAGCAGTTTACAACGAATTCGCACTAAAGACCTTCACCGCCGCCCTTTCAAAGTTCAATTAACTCAGGAGCTTAAGCCACAAGACGTATGTATCAGGCATTTATCCTTTTTGTTTTGTTAACATTATCTACCAACGATTAATGCTTAGAATAAGTGAACAATTTTTGTATTTGGGAAGCATGTTTACTAGGAATGGCAAGGCTTAGAAGGATATCGAGTGGAGGGTAACTGCGGGAAATAAAGTAAACGGTGTCCTGATTGCCGTTATGACCAATAAGAATCTGTTGCACGAAGCAAGACTAGCAGTTCATAACAGAGTTCTGGTGCCAAATCTAATGCTTGGAATTGACAAAATAAGAATTAAAGTGGTAATAGTGAAACCAAATGCGGTAATAGTGCAGTCACGCTTACCCTCATGTCCGAAAATTTGTGTAAGATAAGAGTGAGGAATAAACAAATTAAAATGCAATATAATTCTGACCAGCTTAGTAGATTAAATAAAGAAAGGATCGCTGAGATTGTGGAATGAATGAGTGATGTGAGACGAGAGTTGAAGGCAGCAGGAACGGGAGGCGTCTGAAAAAAACCTGGCAAGATCAGGTAAACCAAATATTGGAAGAGGCCCTGGTTAAAAGCTTTGACAGTCAAAGAGGGTACGTGAGAAGGTGTATGAAGATGGTTGAAGCAAAAGTGGTGTTCCAGGATAGAAGAGTGTGGTGTACAATCCTCTCTGCCTGTTACTATCTAGAAAACTTTCGACAATTCAGTATAAAATTACTATAAATATTCTGCAATAAAGAATCCACATAAAGCAGAGACTACCATAATTTGATCTTTTAATTTTTGAACATGCAGTTAATTTTTACATTTTTAATTAATTATTGTTATGATCTATGTATTTCCACTGGACCAATACAATTTTTGTCATACATTGTTTTCTTTAAAACAACTTTATTTTCCGCAGTGTGTGATTGTCAAATTGAAGGTGGACAAGGATCACAAGACGCTCACTGGCCGCAAAGCGAAGGGAGGCCTCGCTGCCAAGGTTAAGGATAACACAAAATACACCGAGGAGTCAGTTTCATCCACAGCCACTGCTACGGAAGCCTTATAAATCCTTTGCCCTAAATTTGTAATAATTAAGTCAAAAAGTATATTTACAAGAAAAGTTGCTAATGTACTTTATTTAATAAAGCATTCACAGGATCTTTAAACAATAGAGAGAGCAATCTATATTGAGACCTGTATCCATATATGTTAATCATTGAAAATTTACAATAAAAAAAATTATTACGGGAAGGATGGAGATTACGTGTCAAAATAACTTGAAATACATAATTAATAAAATATTTTTGTTTCTGACGGGAAGATTTTTTATTAGAACATAAAAATACTCTTTTACATATAGGAACAAAACTACAACTATACAATTAACAAAAACAGAGGATGACGTGTTTTAAAATAATCATCTGACAAATAGTGGCAGCTTTATGATTTTATTGAAAATTACTCTTGAAAAACATATATTTTAGAAACATTTGATCAAAATCATATCAATTTTAAACTCTGCTCTGGCTATTTGATCCATTACAAATATATTTACCTCAATTTCGGCAATAGCATAGTGGCAACATTGTTTCTATACCTCTCATACGACCTCCATTCATATTGCTTATACATGTAATAGGAAAAAAAAAAACAGATGAACAATATAATAATTTTAACTATTTATTGCTTCAGCTCAATTACTACTGATTGTAATAATATAACAGTGATTGACTGATAAAGTTGTCACTGATAAAATTTAATAGTGACAACTTTATAATTATGACGATGTAATGATAATGCACTTTATAAATATGAAGCGACTGTGAGGGGTTTAAAAACTAAATCAACAAGATCAAAAAAAAATCTTAATGCAGTCATCGGTGATTACTAATATACAGTGGCGTGCAGCGCATACAAGCAAAAAAGCTGTGCATTAGTAAAGATTCTGAGAAACAAATATTAATTAAATAATCCTTATCTTAAGAAAAAGTTGATTTAAAATTCTATCCGTAATTCGTCTACGGCTAGAAGTTTTATTTCTGACGTTTCCATTTAACGTGACGTATCTGTTTTTTTTTATTTAAAATTCTAACCGTAATTCGTTCTACGGCTAGAAGATTTATTTTCGACTTTTCTGCGCTTAACTTCATATCAATTCTTCATTTATTTCGCCAACCAATTTGTTCCACAGATATAGTCAAGTCGAGAAAAAAAACGTGTATTTTTAATGCTGCGAGTTTTGTGTAGTAGCGTCCTTCTTCGAACGGTCCTATGCCAGGCGCATGCAGAAATGTTATTTTTTACAAATTCCACCCAAAACTTTTGGTGTAAATTTTATGTCTTTTCTGTGGTAAATGTAAATACGAATATGACAAATATCATCTGTCATATAATGATATCATAAAATGTTTGATTTATTTTTGTGAAAAGAAACGTATATCTGAAATTAGTATTGTTCCCGACATAATTATATATAAATCGTCTTCGAAATATATTGGAATTTTTCGCCGTATCAGCTATACCAATATAAATTATTTATTTATTTAGGAAATATTGTTTACAATACTTCTTTTATAGTGAAGTTTTTTTTGTGGATTGAAGCTACTCAAAATAGTTCATTATATATAGTTAATTTTTTTTTTAAATGTATATACCCTTACAGGTATATGCGTATATATATATATATATATATATATTTCTAATATAGGTATATAGTCGGTCACAGCATAACCTAAGCTTATACCCACTGCACGCCACTGCTAATATAGAATGTACTGAATTCTAGGTTTTATAGGAGATATACCTAGCCTATAAAAAACATGATTTTGGAAGAAATAAATACATAAGATCTAGAATTCAGTACGTTCTAAATTAGTAATCGTCGGTGACTGCATTCAGAACATTTTTTTATTTTTTAGATATTGCTGCCTTTGCTTTTATACCCCTCAAATATAATCTATCAAACAACTGTAAAAACTTGTCCATTGGACCTGCCCGTAAAGAAATTCATTCATATTAAATCACTTACGCCTCAAAGAGCTGTAAAAACAGTATAAAAAGATTTTTGCCCTCAGCATACGAGGTGTGATCAAAAAATATGATGAATAAGTTTTTATAGTTGTGACTTTAAAAACTTATTATATTATTATATACTTATAGATGTGACTTATCGATTCCGGTAGCCTGTTTCTTTGATAATAATAGTGACAAGTAAGAACAAGTTGCGACCTATCAGGCCACAGAGCCAGAGCCCGGAGAGTAAGGTCAGGTTTACGTGTGTCTGTCGCGCATCATGGATTTCAAACAAATTGCCTATTTGCTCAAATAGGCAATTGACTATTCGAGAGCTTGCCGAAGAACTGAACATGTTGTACAGGTCAGTGCAAAACATTTTAACTGATAATTTGCAAATGAAACGAGTGAGCGCTGCATTATGACAATGCATCGTGCCACATCTCGCTTCTGATCCGCGAGTTATTGGCCGCCTTACACTCCCCGGATTTACCGCCACGCGACTTCTGGGTCTTCCCGAAAATAAAAACCGTGATGAATGAACAATTTTTCGACACCATTCCCAACATTGAGAAGGCCACGACAAAGCAGCTGAAGGCCCATCCGAAAGAAGCCTTCCAGAAATGCTTCCAATCATGGAACATCCGTTCGGATAACTACTTCGCCAGCCAAGGAGAGTACTTTGAAGGAGGTAAATTTATATAAAAAGTTTGTTCCCATGGCAAATAAACTATGTATATATTTTGGAATTAGATATAATGAGAAAAACATGTAGAGTCCAAATGAGGTATAAAAATTATGCTTAATTTTGAAAGAAGATTTAAATATGCCATTTTAAATCCATAGGTATCTTTTAAACTTGATTCTTCCAGTCGATGTGGAACTTTGATCTGCTTCCCTTCACTTTTCACAATCATCGGCCTTGTTCATGCCGGGATAAGGCTCATAAGGGCACTTTTTAAACTTGATCTGTCCATATTTATGGAGATTAAACTTTTGTTATTTGTCCCATCACTATTTTCCCCACACCTCTCACTCTCTGTCCTTGTACATTTCCAATGATCGCTAAACCTCGCTTCTAGCATACGCCCAAAAATTATTTTCTTACATATTGTGGAGAGTCCGTCTTTCGTACGGAGTTTTTAAACAATGGAGTCGTCTCGTAGTGCATGGCTAAAGCCAACATTAAAGATGTAAAAATGTTTCTTTCTTAATTAAATTTAGCCTTGTTTCATTACAGAGTGAAAGTTCATTATTAAAACAATTTAATTACCACATTTTAATCCGCTGTATGAGTAATATTATTTAAGCCTGAGCGCTTTCCATGGAGGAACGAATCATCCTGAGGCAACATTATAACAACATAAGTGTAATAATAACTATCCGCCTCCCTGTACATAATATTGTTCGGCCATACTGCTTTTATTTTTATTGTCAGTTCTAATATTGCCTCTTAGATAGGTGTTTCTTTAATGTTTATTTCTTTCCTTCTGTTGTTGTTTACCTTGTTTCATTTACAGAAGGCAACCAGTCCTCTAATAAGCATTCTCCACACAGGCTCATGGATCAATATTTCATAAACTTCAGTATGTACTCATTAAAAAATTAAAAGCTTTTCACGATTCTAAATTTTTCTAATCTCTCCTGTCATTTCTCTGCTATACTCTCGCTGCATCTTTCTGATTTTTGTCCTCCAGTGCCCCCTGTTTATATCACACATTCAACTTTCTAATGATTCCCAGCATGCACCTTTCCATACAGAACTTTGTCATCTGGAAGTAGCTGTAACCCATCAAAAATGACGGAACATTAGTATATTTATAGCATCTTTTTAGCGATCCACGGAGAGGCGGCCATAACAACACGCGTTGACCAATTCGGGTTTGCTGGCACGGGGTTCAAACCCTGTCTCCGACCGTTTAATTGTTTTTTTTTAGCATTCGAATGAAATCACAAACGTTACACGAAGTTACAGAGACAGATGGACGGACAGACAACGAAATTATTGTGTATAATACAATATAATAGTTTATGGCGGTGTTCGTATTTATGTGTGTATTAAGAGTATTTCATATTATTTTTAAGTAAATAGTACTTTAAGTAGTTATATTATAATTAGTATATATGATCAAAATATTCTTCAGCTATTTAAGGGATACATATGCCAATTTGTAGTACCTAATACTTTTTAAGTTCATGTGCAAAATCACACCTACGATGTTTCGTAATGTTAAATTTTCACTTGTACAATTTCAACTATTGCCACTATAAATTTACAATAATTTGTCAATAAGCGCTATTCCATTGTCATATTACATAAAATTTCATATTGTAAGTGTAAATATTGTAAATTGTGCGTCTTTGGAGGTCATTTTCATTTCCCTTACTGGTTTAAGGGTTAAACTCGCAATTTCTTCATAAATTGTTTATTCACATTTGAAAAAATGAGAATTTCGCAAGGGCATTCATTATTCGAGTATTATTCATCAAACAGTAAAAATTTATCACAATGTCCAAGCAAAAAAAAAACATTTTTCTTATTAAAGAAAAACCCTGATAATTCGAAATTCACCCAAAATGTTAATTTCATAGTAGATTAACCATGATGATTCTAAAACCCCGGTAATTTATAACTCGAAATCATATTTGAACCTTTGCTCCTTAAATCCATACCTTTTAGTTCTCATTGAATAATTTGAAATTTTCTGAGATTTGATAAATATAAAAAAAAAAAAATTGATTTTCGCAAGTGAGAATAACAAATATGTATTACATGGTAAATGTGGCATTTTCAAAATGATTTCTTGAAATATGCAAAAAAATTCACAAAAACAATGGCTTTTAAATTTTCAAAGCAAGAAAACACTTTGTGGCTTGACATTATATTAAATTTAAAATAAAATCAAACTAAGTTTTAAACAACTTATCACTATGTATTCATCAGCTAGTTTCGCTTGACGTACTTGTCAACCAGGACATGATTGTCCTGATGAAGGTTGAGACTAACCGAAACTATTTGACGAATATATTTTAATATGTAGTTCAAAACTAAGTATTTAATTTTATTTTAAATTTAATAATAATTTTTAAGTAAGTTATACGATTTTATGCGAATTTCACAATCGCGTCTCAATTTTTTTTTTACCTTAAAATTTTGGTACCCGGCGTTGCACGGGTTAAGGATTAAGTTAAGTTGAAAATAAATTTATGAGAGTAAACAAAGGTTCCATTCGAACGGTATAGATCTGCGTTGAAAATATATCAGGGGGAGAGAAAAGGGTAAAAGAATAGGGGGGAAATGTCGCCTATATTACCTGCAGAGTCCTAAAGAATAGGTTTCCAAATTTTGAGACCAAACGGTACAGATTTGCATCGAAAATATATCATGGGGCGGGGAAGGGGTAAAAGAATAGGGGGGAAATGTCGCCTATGTTACCCACCTAAAAAATATGTTTCCAAATTTTGAGTCCGATCGGTCAAACAGTACAGATTTGCATCGAAAATGTCAGGGGGAGGGGAAGGGGTAAAAGAATAGGGGAGAAACGTCCTATGTTCCTGCTGGGTTCTAAAGCATAAGTATGCAAAATTTGAATTGACCCGGACAAACGGTGTAGATTTGTATAGCAAACAGACAGACATTGAGTTTTATAAGTATAGATATCACGCGCAGCTTATTTGTAATTCCACTAAATGATTCTGGTAGAGATAGCCGGTGAATTAGTTACAAATTCAAATACTCACATTTAACAATCGTAATGAAAATGAATGTGTAATTTGTGAATATTATTCTACTTATTTCTATCAAACTTATAATACATTTAGCTATTATGTCAAGTGCAAACACACCACCGCTTCTTCACTTAATATCTCAACTCAATATTATTTATACCATGTTAAATAGGCACTTCAAAAAGCCAACATTGCATTTATCCCTTCATGATATTAATACTGCATTAAGGCTCCATTTAATCTTCAAATCTATAAAATAATCTGAAATAATTTCAGAATCAAACACCTTGTCATTGATAAAGTTTATTATTTTAAAGTCTTGTGGTAATTAATTACATTTATCAATATGAGATATTTTTTAAAATGGTTATTATAGAGATATGAAAAAGACAAAAGAATCCATCCTTAGAAAATGGTTTCCTTCCGTATGCGTGTTTAAAATGACGTGATAATAATTTGAATAAAAAAACTTTACACAATTAGACTATTTTTTGTTGCTGTCGTCGAGGATATTAAAACATTCTGCAGGCAAATAAATAAAACATTTAGCGACAAAAAATCTTTCTAAGAAGAATTCCTTTCATTAAACATAATTTACAACAAAATATATAAATACATGTTATCCTTCCTTCACCTATACCGTTACAGTAAAAACAACTAAATAATATAACCCTAAATATTAATTCTAAAATATTGCGGAGATTTTGTTCGAGGTCACGCTTGTGCGTCGTCCTCAGAGTTGCTCGGAGATTTTTTCGGCCTTAAACTGGGTTTAAAGTGTTTGCGGATACTATCGTTCACCCCTTCCCGGTTCCGGGCTATCTCGATGGCGTAGAACTGGATTCTCGGCACCAGGAGCGTGTTCTTCTCGGTGTACTCTTCCTTCGCGTCCGCTCTCATTAACGTGCCAAAACTGTAGTCTTCCACAATGTTTTTGAATTTTTCGCAGAAAGGTCTCCATTTAGCTTTGCCGGCGATGCTCTTCAGGTCATCTTCATTGATCACATCCACATTCATGTCGGGGAAGTCTTGTCTAAAGTGGGAATAAATAATGTCGTCGTTTGGGGTCAGCCTGAGAATCTTGGGGTCCACAGCGCACAAAATCTGAAAGTAAAATTATATTTTTAAATCTCAAACAATAATGTCAACTGAGGAATCCAATCCTAGGATCGCAGTTTCAGTTTACAGCAGGCATATGCAGTCAACAAATTGAAGCGCGAGTTTTAAGTATAACTTATAATTTTATAAAAAAAAGCAAAATTAAATATTTATCTGACAGATTACTATGATACGCATATTAAAATTTGCATAATTCACATTATAATTGCTTCAAAAACGATTTTGCATGTAGTGTGCTCACAAAAATATCAAAATTGTATGAAAAAATATTAAAGAATCAAGATATACAGATTGTTTTAAAATACATTTAGACATTATTTAAAGTGTAGAAATATTATGTATATACATTATTTAATATTTATGTACACACTTGCCAGGCCTAAAAGTGACCAATGGTTGAGAGCCAACAAAAAGAGAAGATGAAATAAGATTACCATTCAGAAAGAAAAAAGATCACAAACTTCTATCACGTACAGTGGAATGAAATTATATGTATATAAAACTATCGGGGGATATTAGGAATTACTTCGGTATATACTACTTCAGGAATATTATTCATAATCGAAAGGTTATTTACGTAAATGTTTTTTCCAAATATTATTTGCTCCGAAATATATATAGGTGCTACATAAATTCTATTTATTCTTTCTGGACTTTTTATAAATAAAAAATTAAAGAACAAATCGGCACTTGCAATTGTTTTTAACAAATATACTCATATTTCTGTTTGTGATATTCCATCAAGTAGGTTTATTTTTAAAGTACTGCGTCCTGCTACTAAAACTTTGCGCATAGAACGGCTCAGAGTATGTGGTGGGTCCCCCTTCATTGCTACTAAAACTTAACTCCAATTAAAATAAATATTATCTACTCGATTTAACGGGTGATCAAAAAGGTTGATTCACTAGACTATAGTTAGGAATACAAACGAACGCAAATTTCATAAAAAAAAATTCCTAGCGTAATAGAGGGTCCTGATTACATAAATGATGCCAGATTTTTGCGCAAGCCAGTTAAAAAGCAGTTATTTTATGTTTAAAAATTATACATTTTTAACACTTCACACCATAGATGCCCATATAAAACATATGTTTTTGCTGTTTTATTCATATAAATTGACATGTCACGTTTATGAGTGGGCCCATTCATTATTTTTCATATCAACTATTCGATCCTACATTACACCGGCGCGATGCGGCGGCTTGCCATGCAATATAATGAATGCCCCGCATTACCTGAGAAAAGGTCATTGTGAATTTGAATTTGGAGATTATTGTTCCCAAGAGCTTATCTCCGTTTTTAACATAAAATTGGCCTCTTCCTCATCGGATACGACAAGGAAGGATAATTTTCTATGGTTTCTTGTGTCAAAAATGTTTCATTTTAAACTTAAAAATAACTGCTTTTAAACTGGCTTGTGCAAAAAATTTGACATAATTTATGTAATCAGGACCCTTTATTACGCCAAATTTTTTTTTTTATTAAATTTGTGTTTCGTTTGTATTCCTAACATATTCCATTCACTATACAGACCTAATAAAAATATTATTATACCCATATAATCTTTAAAACATTTATAAGTGGTAAAATTGTGAAGATTTCGGTGACTGGGTAATGTTCCAACAAAGTTCCCGCTGTATTCAAGACCAATAGGGAAAAGGAGAAAAAGGAAAATAGCCAAAACTATGACGGAGTGACAATGTTCTCAAAGACATATCTGCCTAAGAGATCCAGAACTGGAGAGAGCTGGCACAAGACCAGATGAGTGGAGGAAGACTCTCGAGGAGGCCAAGAACCACCAGGGGTTGTAAAGCAAAGCCGATAGAGATGTGATGATGAATCTTTGAAATATTTAAACATTTCATTTAACCAAGCTAGAACAATTCTGTCCTGAGTGAAAAAATAAAACTGCTGTAAGTAGGTTAATACAAATTAAAAACAGAGAGAAAAAAATATAATTTGTGATCTGCAAATTTACCACATAACAAATTTTAAAACTATACCTACAAACACACCTGGTTGATTGCAAAAAAGTGAGTACCGAAACATACATACAGTATAATTATCAAGTACATTATAAACTTGGCATAGAGCACAAACATATTATAATACATGTATAAAATATATTTTTTTATCTAATCTACACGAAGTCTTAAAAAACATGCAAAAAGAATAATTCAACAATATTAACTCCAACACAGACAATTAGGAAGATAGCTTCACTATCAGGTACAGACTTTAATTACAGACTACCATGTCCCCTAACGACTAAAAAAGGCCTAGAAGTGAATTAATATAAAAGTAAACAACTAACTCCATGTCGATTTAAACATCGACCGGTTTCGATAACATTATATCTTAGTCAGGACAAACGTAAACTAATTTATAAGATAAAACACGTAAAAAAATTTAACTCGTGTACCGGGGCGTAGTTGGAGTGGAGATGAAAACATGATAATAAAAATGTTATAATATTTCTTGAATGACAGGCAATGTACATTTATACAGTGTTTCGAGACACATATTAGGATAACAATGACCAATTGATAACACTAGCAGGAAAGCAATCGGCTTCGCCGATTGCTTACTGCTAGGCCCTGCGGGGGGCTATTGTGGCCGCTCCGCGGCCAGCGATAGCCGCTGCGCGGCCAATTGTGTCTGGTAAATTTCCACTTTTAATTACGGATAGTTTAGATATAATTAAGACAAAGTATTTATGTAAAATTTCTAACCGATTAATAAGTCAGAGCGGAATAAACCGTAGTTCGATAGGTAGGTACCTACTCTCTTCTCTTCTCGCAGTGTTGATTACTTTTATACAACATTATAAAAAATTAATCTTTGTTTAATTTTTACATAAACAAATTTGAATGTTCAAAACCAAAAATGTAATTAAAATTTCAACAAAAAAAATATTCTCAACCGTAAAAAATATTCTCCTGCCAGGATTCGAACCTGGCGTCTTCTGATCCGCATTCGTGGTATTCGTTGCGCCACAGGACCAGATAAGCAACGCGGCAAAATTATTGTATACAAATAGAAATCATCATCCAAATGCAGAAACGTACGACATTGGTTGGAGTAATTATAATATAGATTATCGGTGATCATAATATACGAGATGCCTCGTTAATAAAAAATTATGTGAGTTTGCAAACCATACATCAGGGGCCACCCTTTTAATAAACGAAATGATGCTACAATTTTTAATGATAGGAGAGGCTTTAGATAATTCAATAATTAAAATGTAACTTAATGAATTTAAATGAAACAATATAATAATAGGGTACTTTCTTAGTTTTATTAAAATTAATTATGTAAAAAAAAAAACAAATAACTAGAGCAAAATACAACATTCATAAGGATTTGTATTCCACATATTTGAAGCCCAGAAATTCACATTAATAATATTAAAGTCTATAAAAATATATTGAAAAATTAAAATATAGATAATATAATAAATTGATAATTTATATAGCGCCATTTTTGTAAAAATTTCACCTCAATTGCTATACACAAAAAATTTAGCTCACGTTAACATTTAAAATTGTGATCTTATGGAAATGATTTTTCAAAAAGGTGCATTTTCACTATTTTTTTAAACAATGTTTTTGCACTGTTCCATATTACGGAGGGTAGAGATTGGCATGCCTTTGGGCCTGTCAATGCTGATTTTCAAATGCCACAGCAACCATAGTGTTTATTTTAGTTTTTATTTATTTATTTTAGTATACTCTGACAATCAACCATGGTTAAGTACACGCTTGCACAATGTTTCGTAACTATCCAAAAAATTTAATAAGCATTAGTTTGTGATAAATCTAGATGAACTTCGTCAAACTTACGACCCGCACAATCGACCTAGTGCACTTGCTATTCGCCGAATCGTTGCAAAATTTTAAATAGTTTTACTCTTTACAATACTAAAACACCAATAAGACATCGAAATGCAAGAAGCAAAGAGAATATTGCTGCAGTAAGAGCTAGATTGACTCCTCATTATTTGTAAGAATCGGGCCTTTTAACAATCCAAGGACTGAAGCAACTATACCATTGTCAGTTTCCTGAGTGGGCTCCATATCAACTTGAAATTGATTGTGATTTTGCTAAAAAAAAATCATCTTTTCAGATGAAGCACATTTTTGGTTATATGAATGTGTCAATAAGCAAAACTGTAATTTTTGGTATGAAAATAACCCACAGGAGATTTAAGAGAAGCCTTATGCAAAAGGTCACTACAGTGTGGTTTTTGGCACGGTGGTATCATCGATCCTTATTTTTTCAAAGTGAAGCATGAAATGCAGCAACAGTAAGCAATCAATCGATGTTAACAGAATTTTTGCAGTCAAAACTGGATGAATTTGATTCAAATGACATGTGGTTCCAACAAAATGACTATACTGCTAATGTCACTATCAAATTAATGCAATAAAAGTTTGGAGAATTAATCATTTCAAGGAATTCAACTGTGGAATGGCCTCCAAAAAGTTTTGATTAACTACCCCTCTGGATTACTTTTTACTCCCTTTATATTAACTCGTGGCGTCTGCTTGTCTTCTTGTCTGACGAAAAAACTTTGGATCCATTTAAAACCCCTTTCCCGCGATCCAATCGAGCTGAAACTTTGCAAGCAGACTCGTGGCGACGATCAAGAAGATCTATCAAATTTTCATTAAAAAAAAATAATACATTTTTGGATTTTTCAAATTTTGAAACCTGATTATAGTATAATTTTGGATTTTTGGAAATTTTTTATTACTCCCTTTCATAGCGTCGCCCGACTGAAGCCCAACGCGTAGGTTAAGCGAAAAAAAAAATGTTTCAACTAGTAAATGAGAAAGGGAGTATAATAAAAACTTGGTTTTTATGGGTTACTTTTTGTTGTGGGATTATTTGAAATCAATGGTTTATTGAAACGAACCACAAATACCTGTGATTTAAAATTGAATGTCAAATGCTGCATTCGTAACATTAAGCCTAATTTATTTCAAGTCATCTGTGTGGTCAACTCAAGCCCGGAGTGTTTTTGTGAGGTGTTTCACTACAGTAACTGGGCCCCACGGCCTGCTGTAGCTTAACAAAAAAAAAATACTTGCCACCAAACCGCCGAGATACTAAAACAAATTTACTCCTGTAAACGAAATCGAGATGGGCATTTAAACAATATTTTATTTAAAACATTGTGATCGTTTGTGCTTCAAAATAAAAATAAATTTTGGTTGTATCTTAAACCGTTTTTGTTTCGCTTGATTATTTATTTCGTTTTAAAGTCACTCGCTTTAATATAACTCAAATTTATTTATTTTATTTCTTACACCTATTACAATAAAATAAAAATCTTGTACATATCTAGATAACAGTGTTCATTATATATGTAAATATATATCAGCATGCATGATAATTTACAAATGTATACATATATGTACAGACATACATATGAAATTTATAAAACAGTATCTTTTATAATAATTGTATTGTTGATTTTTTGTTTGCTAGGGGATTTGATTATGCAAGAATAATGCATATGTAAAATGTGCCTTAAATATACACAAGGGGGACATTCTTCTGCTCTAATTCAATCCCCTCTCAAATAAAATGATAAAAACATTGTAAAAGAAATCTTTTTTAAATTTTTGCAAGGTTTTTATATTTTCGACTTGTACTGAAGTGAATGAATTTTTCATAAGTTACTGTAATGATAGTTGAACTTTTTGAAAAATAAGTCAGAAATTAAAAAATAAATGCAAACTTTGACACTGCATATCTCCACAACTATTGGTCATAGTTGCTTAAACATTTTTGACTCGTTATTAAGGCAGGAATCCACCTGTAAACTTTTTGCTAGAAGCTATGAGACGCCCTGTACATTAATGTTAGAAAAAATACTATAATATCTTTGTGTTAAAGCACTTGATTTAAAAAAAAAGTGAAATTAAATATTTATCCGATAGAACATCACATTACAATGAAATCTGAATATTATGATGATAATTGTTATATAATATTACGAGATACATAGGTATTACGTTAGATTTATTTCATAGAAATTTCAAGACAAGTGCAGGTCATCACAAAGTACTGACTGCACACCGCTGGTAAGTAGGTAAATACCAAAATATAAAAACCAAAATACTACATTTAAAGCAATACAACACCAATTACAATTTTCAACAGCAAGGCAGTGCAGAAATAGAATAAATAGTATTTTTAAATAAATTACATTATATAAATTCTATTTTATATACTTTATTAATTATAAATTTTATTTTATATATGGAATAGAGTAGTGCAGAAATGTGTTGGTGATAATCAGTGCTTACAAAGATAATTTAAAATATAAAAATTAACAAATAGCACACATAGAACTCTATTATTTTAGAGCCATTGTTTGATCAGTGGTAATTGTAATAGTTAAACAAAAAACATAGATTTTTACGAAAATAGTTTGTTTGATTGGTGAAAAATGCAAAATCTATGGTTTTTGCTTAACTATTATTACCACTATCACTGATCAAACAACCGGCCCTAAGAAGGTGATAATACTATATATAATTTTATTATGTCTGTCTGTCTGTGTATAACAACATGAAACAAACCTACATCGGTGAGTGCGAGGATATGAAATATTTGAAATGCAAATACAAAATACCTATTTTTAACAGAATGTTAGTTAACTTAGTAAAAACCACTACCAGAGGCTTACTAAGTTAACTAACATTCTGTTATAATGTCTAACCACAAAGTTAGTGCTTAAAATATTTATAATATTAACAATATAACTATTTTTATTTTGTATTTGAAATCCTTTTTTTCAAAATGCACTTTCTGTTTTATTTGAAATACTTTAATAAACATATTTTGTGTTTGAAAAATGCAAAATGGTTATCTTTAATATTTTATTGTATACTTCGTACTTTTTACATGTTTAATTTCAACGAAAATTCCTTTTTTATGAACGCACCCATCGCAAGTGTCGCCAATATTGAGATCAACTCTCTTTTGTACCTAGTGATAATGCCAAAATTACCAAGTTCTGCTCCTGTTGAATGACTATTTTCATTTGGTGGAATGATAATGACACCACATAGACGGAACATGAAAGATGAACTGTTTGAAGAAATATTTGTGTTAAAATCAGCAAAATAAATGACTGGCAAGTATCTTAATTAAAGATATTTTATTTGAATAAAAGTATTTTGAAAATACGTATTTTGCATTTTGAATATAAATACTTTTAATAAACTATTTTGCTCATCTCTGGATGATTTAACTGTTGTCTAGTATACCGATGGTTGCCTATCAAATCGCAAAAGATCTATTACCAATCATCAATAGTCAGGCACAAATCTCAAATAACGGTTATTATATAATCCTTCAAAATAACAGTTTCAACCATCACTTATAGGTTTGGAACACACACCATTTTTTTAATTGCTTCTGCCCTCAATTTCATGGATATTTTGAAAACCGAAAAATCTAAGCATGTATGTGGTGAGCAAAATCACTGAAGATAAAATTTTATATCACAAATGATGTGACTTTCACCTTCATGGAAATTCAGCTAATCAGAAGTATAAGTCCGTACATAAAGATTGAAAATAAAGAGAGATTTTATGAATCATTAATCCTACAATTTAATTTTGCTCAATTTTGAAATGAATAAGAAAAAAGTCTATTAAAAATACTTTTAATAATACATTCCATACAAAAGGACACCTTTATGTATTTACTTTAAGCTTATAACATCTGTCAAATGTATGAAAATACAATCATGAAGTGTTTATTTACACTTTTATAAATGTTTGTAAAAGTAATTGTAGTACAAATATTTATTGAAATAGTGAACATTCCTGAAAGGTGTTTTTGTGGTTAAATATTGGGCTAAATCCAAGATAATGGTCCCATTGCATATACAACGAAAATGATTATTTCACTATATTATTGAATGTGCTAATAACAAAATGAAAGATAATTTACGTTTAAAAAGTAAGTATTAAATAAGATATTACACTTTAAAGTTTCGAAAAATGCACTGCATATTTTGACATTTCATAGGCAATATATGAGGTTAGGTTAGGTTATTAGGTTTGGTTAGGTTAGGTTATTAGGTTTGGTTTGTTTAATTTAGATTACAATTATTTTAGTTAGATTAAACTAACAGGACATTAAATTATATAGTGAAATACTTATTTTCATTGTATGAACAACGGGACCATAGTCTTGGATTATTCCAAATATTGTACTCTGGCAATAACATGAATTTTGAACCTCACAATCAAATACATAACCAATAATATGGCTATTGCGCATATTTACTATTCAGATTTATGGAAAATTAAATAGCCTTAACTGTAAATTCAATTAGTCAATGTAATTACACATGTGCATTGATTATAAAATTTAATTAATCAATAAAATAATACCCAAACACGGAAATTTTGGAAAGGAAACATTTATTTTTATAACAAAATATTATTTACACAAAGATACTGTGGGTATTTCACCCCTGAAAATGAAATAAATGATCTTTTCCTTATTGTTAATTTATAAAAAACAGCCGATTAATAAAACAGTGTTCAGAAGAATAACAAAGGATATAAATATTTTTTACATATTAATAGTTATTTTATGGATTTGAGAAAAAAATAGGTAGGTACATATGAAACTCTGCAATTCACTGTTTAAAAATTCGATGTAGCACTTGAACCAGCTTTTGCTTTTATTAACAAAAGAGCGTGTTTTGAATGGAAATTCTATACTACCCAGTATTGCATCAATATAATTAATATTTTTTAAGGCTTTCTCAATAATATACGATTCAAATGTAGTAAAAACATAAATAGTGCGACGTTTACAAAATATATTTCAATAAAAAAGACTGCAAATCGATTAAAAACGCGTAAGTTATCAAAATAAAAACAAAGCAAGCCCACAAAATCGCCATTAAGAACATACGTACGGAGATGGCGATCGCCTCGTGTTTGCGCAAAAATTAATGTAAATTATTTAGAAGAAACTTACATTAAAATATATGTCTCCGTGCTCTATAGCTTTAGAAGCCCACAGATTCTCTAGGGTCTCATCGTTCCCGAATTCCTCAGCGGGTCTTGAAAGTACCTTGAAGTCCTGTCAAAACACGTGAGTAATAAATTTAAGTATACGAAAACAAGATTTGTGAGATATTTTTTTCAAAAAGTGTGGATGCTAACCATACTAATAAATCTTTGTAATAGCGTTATTGTCTAAAAATCACAGTTCCTTGTTCCTTATACGGCTCAGACAGCGAAGGATCAGACGGCAGACACCAATCCAGCTCGCCGGCACGTGCTCCGAAATGACAGCTGAGAGAAACTTGGGACAAATATCGAATGAAGCTAGTTGCAAATTACGCAAAATCTATAAGCGCTGCAAACTTCGTTTTCGGTATTGCCATGAAAGTAATTTTGTGTATTTTTAAGTACGAACCGGTATGAACATGGTACGAACTTACTATGGTGACAAAATCTTGCTTATCTCACCTTGGAACATTCTTTCGGCGATAAATAGCTTTTTACCCATGATAACGTATATTTTATTCATGCACATGACGCACAGATACTATGTTCACGGATGGTCCACTGCTTTATTCTACGCAGTATGAATTTCGTCATCAGAAAACTCTATTTTAAAAAAGAATCTGCAGAAGTTTAGAATTGATCGGTCACTTGGAAATATTAACTAGGATATACAAAAAAGAATTAGTTCAAATGCTTTTTTATGCAACATGCTGAAGTCTTTGATATTAGATATTTATATTTTAATAAATTTTTGGTACCTAATAGGGTAAATTCACATTTTACAGATATCTATGAAAATATATTAAATAGATTTAGAAAAATAAATTATATTTCGAAACTCAGGATTGATGGTGTGGGATAATGTTTTCATTCATAATTTTTATAATAAAAATCTTTTAAAATTCGCTTTCATCAAAACGCAATGTGATTGGTCGTGACGTTGTTTGACAAGAAATAAAGACAAACATACGTGTTTGTGTTTGTTTGTCACTGTAATTTGTTTCATTTCTGTGGTAACCGTTCGTTTTAGGTATTATTTCATACAATTTTAACTGTAAAAGGAAATACAATAAATAAACATTCTAAGTAATACTTACTTTAAAATGATCTTCACAACAAAACAAAGTGGAATAAGAAAAAAGTACTCCATTTTTCTTCTCGTCTCGTCTCATCGCACGACACCACCCCTGTCTTAAGAGAGTACTCTTAAGCACAGTTATAAATAGTTTATCGGGAGTTTTCAAGGAAGGATTTCTACGTTTGGGTACCATACAATAATAACAATACTTTTTCCCAGACATTATGGATGATATACAAAAAAGCCGGATTGTTTTCTAAAAAAAACGAATGAATGTTTAAATACGCGACTGTGCTGTCACGTGGTGAAAATCAAATTGACATGAAAACTGCCAAATTACGACACTTGCGAAAATAAGCGTTTTGGCGGGAGTTTAAAATCGTGATTTTCAAAATCGTTTTTTAATGTTGATATACATATTTAAAAAAAAACTTTTTCATAAACGTATTTTCTAAATCAAAGTTAAGATTTTTCTATTAAAAAATGTGAAATTACCCAATTCAAAATATTTGAATGTGAGATCCGCTTTGTTTGAATCAATAACTTTTTTATTTTCCAGTAACACGGTAAAGGCATAGAATTAAATTGTTTATTAATATTAATTTTATTACACACATAAAGACGTACAAACAAAGAAGTTTCTAAACAGTTTTGGCTGTCATGTTTCTTTCACTGTCTCGTTTTCAAGTATGTATTAAAAAACCTGACTTACATATTATTATATATTGTTACTGTTAACATTGTTACTGAATAAGAGTGGTCAGATAATTGCAAATAATAATTACTAATCCAAGCATTTATTTTAATAATTACAATCATTTTATTGAGCAGACTAAAAAAATATATTTTTATGTAGACATATTTGGATGTTATATCATTATGTAAAATTAACCTTTGAAAGGAGAATATAAGTTTTAAAAGAAAATAAATTTCTTTACATAATCAACATCAAAAACGTGATCGGTACCGATTCGTATTAACCTATTGATTCATAAAACCTTATACCTTAAAACGATAATATTTTGAGAATTTCAAGAAGCCGCATATAAGATTTCGCTTAGGTTTTTTTTTTGTATTTTGGAACAGCAATTGATTTTGTGTACGTTAACGCTTACGAATATGTTATAAAAATAAAAAAGTTTCACATATCATTTTGTCAAAAAAATAAAAGAGTTTTATATATTATTTTCTCTTCAAATTCCTTGGTTAGTTTGAATACTCCGCATGCAGCTAGACCGCTTACTCTATTACTAGAAGTGAATTAGCTCTAATAGCGTTGACACTTGCCTTTCTGTAATGAACATCATATTATGTAATTTATGAATTGGAAGGCACAAAATTTTATATAAAAAAACACTCGTTTCACATTTCACAGAATGCGGGTATTTTATTTGAAAGATAGGTACCTGTATAAAATACTTTAAAAACCGTTGTATGTTGAAAGGGAATTTTTTCAGAGTTCAGTGACTAAAAACTGACGCATGCGCAATGCACAGACGCCATCTAAACTTCTCTACCTGTCCGCCGTCGAGTGAAAATTAGAATATTGGGACTTTTCTGTTCGATAATGGAGTATTTCTGCGAAACCAAATACGTTGAAAAGTTTTTCATTTAATGCTCGTGCAAGTAAGTTTACGTCTTTGAAATTTATAAGTGCCTTGCTGACCGTACTTAACAAAGTTTGTTTCATATAGGAGGGCATTATTGCTCGCGGTAGCCCGCTAGCCGTGATACCGTATACTCGTCGTTTACCTTATTTTGTATCTTTAATCAAATCTGCTGCATATCTTTATTTTTTGTGCAAACGGTATCTGTAAAAGCGTGTAAAACCAGTAGTATCTAGGGCTATCGTTTCATTAGCCTTTGCGCAATTGTTATTTTTTTGTTATGGAGGGAAAGTATCGAGAATGCCCGCACTGATTAAGCGATTTGTTTACGTTTACAATTTACTTTGTGTGACATTATCTGTTATTTTATTATGTTTTAGAATCAGTACGCGGTCAAAACTCGCAACAAACTGCAAAATAATCCTTTCTTGAAATGAGTTCCGCATTAAAGCCGGCCTTGCCGCAGGGGGCGGGGGGCCAGACGGGGGCCGCGCAGAACAATTCCACCATCAACAACATGGGAAGTGGACAGGGTCTGATTCACAACTCCCAGGGGCACGGCCACCTCGGCCACCATCCACACATGGGACAGAACATGGCGCACATGCCCCACATGCAAAACATGGGGCATATGCCGCACATGAGCCAGAATATAAACATGACCCACTTGCCCGGGGGTTTCAACACCAATCAGGGCGCAAAAGGAATCAACCATTCCACGCCATTAAGCCTTGTTCAGGAAAAGTCTCCCAGTCAAGTGAACACCTCTCAACCTCTCGCTCTCACTCGGAGTCCTGAAAAAGAAAATGATGAAGTATCAACTCAGCAGGATCAGCCCAACCAATCTAATGGTACGAGCGAATCTCCCAAAGTAGAGGCCTCCAGCCCCCTGGATACCACGATAGAGACGGCGGCGCAACCGCAACAAACTGTCCAAGTCAAGTCAGGTCCGCCGGAAGTAAAAGAGGTCGTCGCTGAATCCGTGGCAGATAGTAACAGTTCTGATATTTCGAAGCAATCTCCTCCCAGTCCCCCGACTGCCAGCACTGAGGCGCCCAGTCCGCAAAAGCCAACCCCGGTAGAGACCAGTGCGCCGCCACCAATTGAACAATCCGTCAAGAACAACGAACCTAAAGAGACTGTAGAACCTAGTGAAAAAGTGGAAGAGGAGAAAGAGAAACCGACCTCTCCACTTAAAAACCTCGAGAGTAAAAATGAACCCGAAATGCTTCCACAACATGACACCGCTGCCGAAGAAATACCCAAAAAGGAAGAAGTTATTTCAGAAGAAGAGACCAAAATCCCGAGTGATATCCCAGTTGCACCTGAAGCCTCTAAACAATCCCCCGTTGAAGAAAAACCGATAGAAAATATTATTGAAGCAAAAGAAGATAATAAACCCGCCACTGACGAGGCCAAGAGTCCGGCCAAACTTCCCGACACAGCAGCTGAAGTTTCGCCAGCCAAGGAAGCTATCGCCAAACCCCCGCAATCTCCAATGACTCCGGCTCAAAAGAAGACAGAAATCAAACCCAAATCAACATTGAAACTCGCAACAGTCACGCCAATACTTTCCAGAAAGCGGAAAAAAGACCTGAAGATGCCCTTGCAAGCTGGGGACGGACCGAGCCCTCCAAAAAGAGTCCCCACCACACCTAAAGCGAAGTCTGCACTTGATACTCCCAAGGCTGACACCCCTTCAGCGATGACCGACATGATGTATTCTCCAGACAGCCGCTCCAGCAAGAGGAATAGAACAAAGGTATGTTTCATTTGCAGCATGAAGCTTTTTAAATACCTGTTAAAAACAATCTTTTGTCTTGTAAATTGTTCCAAATTATTCCAGAATATACAAGCAAACCCATTTAATTATACATTATCTATTGTAGTATTATAATGCTTCCGTGGTAGACACACCCAGGTTGAAGAGTAAGGTTTGTTGGCATATTATTCCAAGTCATTTCTTTCAGAACCATTCCAAGTCATTTGAATATATCGCACCCCCGCTCAAATAGGGTCACAACTAAAAAAAAAATATATTACGTTATGTGACACTGTTTCTGTTAGGTATGTTTATAGTTTTGGTTAATATTACAATTACACTAGTGCCATCTAGGAACAGACAATTGAACTATCTAACTATATGCACATGACACTTTCTGAGACAAGATTTTGAATTATTGTGAAACTAATGGTACAATAAAACTGATTTTTTATTTTTTTGAGTTGTGACAATATTTGAGCGGGGGTGCGATATAAAGAATTATCGAAAGTAGACTTATTTATTCAGTGTTTATGAGCGCTCAAGAGAATTTTCCTGATTGACCTGTCATGTTAAAAACACACCTATGCTATTTTTTTTTATTGTGCAAATGACCTTGCAAATATAAACATGATTAGAAATTCTGTGGTTTGCTGTGTAAGCATTAATTTTACGATCTGTGCGAATGTTTTCTTTTTTGTATTTCACGTTTTGTCAGTTTATTACAAGAAATAATTAACAACTTTGTACACATCTAAGATTATGTATAATATCTTTGGTCACATTATATCTAATAGCGTAAAATAGATCTGACTCACTGTATTGGGGGCCGAGTTTTACAGCGACCTTGGCATTGACTTCCACAAAACAGAGCTATTCAAATTAATAAAATGAAATTACAGAGATGGAATTATCTAATAACATATCTTGAGTTACTTTTTATCATTTTATTGCATAACTGATAAGTTAATTTTATGTTAATCAAAAATGGAACAACTTATAACTTCAACATTAAAACATTGATAAATGCACATTCATGTTGTAAACATAAACTATTTCAAACATAGTTATTTTGTAAATACTTATTTGTCATACTGCCACAAAGCAGTTGTTATTTTAATTAATGTGTTTGTCTGCTATAAATATTTATGAGAAACTGAATATGGTGAATAGTTTGATAGATTGGTAGAAGCATCTAATATGATGTGTTTGATGAATTATTCTCCTTGCCTCTATATTTTTTTCTATGTAAATACCTAAAATATGCAGTTTTTTTTAACGATTTTTGAATTTGGCTTGAGGATATTTTACAAAAACATGTAAATAATAATATTTTCAGATATATTTATGTCATAATTTGCATTATAAGGGATTGTCAGTCAGCACAAAAAAAAAATAGTTTAATAAAACATAAGCTTATAAAAATAAAACAAATGCACATAAAATAAAATAGTGAACTAAAACTAAACAAACAAACTTATCTAAAAAAACTAGTTTATAATTATACAAATATATACAGTCAACTAAAATCAAATAAACATACTTCCAAATAATTGTCAATATGGCCCCGAAAATGTCATCCAAATTCAATAAAAAAATATAATTACACAATACTGAATAAAAACACATTTACCAAAGATACAAATACTACTAAAGAATGTATTTTTCAAAAATTAATATTAACGGTAAAATGATTTAGATAATTTTACACAAAATATTGCATGAAACTAATATCATAAAACTTTGGGATAAACACAAAGAAATACGCACGCAAAGCAGTCTCAATGAAAGCTGGTTAGAAAAACATATGTCAAGGATGTTCCTACCTGTGGCAGACGAAATACGTCCTGGGCATTTTTATGATCGCTATTTTTTTCCGCCGTGTATGGGATACGGATTAGCAGTATTTTGCCGGTGGTAGAGGCGCGTATCATGTTCATCCGCAGGCTTACTAAGTGGTTGGTGTCAATTTTCTCTTAAGCCTTTGTCTGCCAGAATCAAAAAAATTTTAAGTCTCCTCAAGCCCATAAATAATGAAGTAAAGAAGTATAAAAAAAAACATTTTGACTAAAAGAAATGTTAAGAAACAATAATCACATAACAGACTCAGGAAACTTTTTTTTTTTTGACATGTATTTACAATTATTGTATTATTATATTATTAATGGATTTTATTTTGTTACTCACTCATCGTTATTTTCCAGGTACAACCCTACCAGATCCCGACTCCTGAGCTTGCCATGTTGACTAAGTTAACAGCCAGTCAAGGGAGGACAACGCCGACTAAACAAAGCGATGAGAAGTTGATTGTGTTTTACAAGTAATATATATTTTTTTACTAATTTATGTGTGCTGCGCTTTCATATTATTTTTATTGTGGCCCAGATCTCTACATAAATTATTTATATAACTGGAAATAATTTTATTCTCAGAAATTCCCTTATGGTTTATCACTTCGGCATGTACCTTTCGTTATTTATCTTTAGGACAACTGCAGTGAATCTACAGAAGCATAGTTGTTCAGCTCTAAGGATGCTAAGGCCTCGTGTACGATACGAGCGTCAGAGCGTCAATGCGCCCGAGTAGTGAGGGAAGCCAGCCACGATATGACTAAGCTCAGTACTGTGCCGTCAATGCGCCCCTTACTACTCTGGCGCTCTGACGCTCTGCCGCTTGCCACTCGTATCGTACCCGAGGCCTAAGTGCCAAAATTATTTAGCCTGTTTCTAACTCTAGGATATTATTCCAGAGAACTCTAATATTATAATTATCATTTTTATATTATCTTAAAAATAATGGTTACTAAAACCTTAATATTAATTTACATGATGAATATCTAAACTTTGCGTATAATCACTTTGATTTAAAACTTGGATTTATGTAGGCATTAAATTTTTGTCATCATCTGCCAGGTTGCACTTATAAAAAATAAAGATACAATTTTTAAAAATTGTGATGTATTCTTTAAGTTAATGGACACAAAATTTTTCAAACAGAAAAAAGCATTCTTATGGGTTTTTTTGTTTGAAAAATTCTGAAAATACTCACTCTTGTGAGGTATTTTGGGATGTATGTGAGATGTTTTGTTTCACAGTAGTTAATGATGTGGCATTTTCATTTCTCGAGATTTAAAATCATTTTAGTAATTACAGCCTTCTTAATTTGAAATTCAAGGGCCACAATTCCCTACCTGGGTTTTCTAATTAATTGTATTAATCAACGGGAGAAAAATAAAATTATGTCAAATTTAGAGGGTTTTATTATATCGTCGCTGTATATATAATAAATGCTTTGTTCCGTTTAGTACATTCTGAGATAAACTAATCAATTCGTCAATTTTTCATAATTGCACAGACTAGATTTATAAAAAATATTTTAAATAATTACTAGGTAGACTTTCTTGATGAACAGCACTGTTTTTACTCCCTTTATATTAACTCGTGGCGTCTGCTTGCTTGCCGGCTTGCCGTCAACAAAAACTTTGGATCGATTTTTTACCCTTTTCCCGTGATCTGATCGAGCTGAAACTTGGCAAGTAAACTCGTGGCGACGATCAAGAAGATCTATCAAATTTTCGTTAAAAAATAATAATAATTATAGTATAAAAGCTACCAACGGCGGCCCGTTAACGTCACGGAATATTTAAAATTTGAATTACTCCGTCGGAAGGTATAATAGGTACTTCACTACGAATTTAGAAAATTTATGACAATTGGTTCACAGATGACAGCACACTTCGGTTTTTTGGGAAGAAATCAAATAATAAAGAGATATTTTTAGGGATTTCTGACATAGATATTTGTCTAGACATGTTTCATTTTCAGTCAATCAATTATTTAATTACATGATGGTAAACTTAATTTACAAAAAAAGGGAGTAAAATAAAAACTTGGTTTTTATGGGTTAGTTTTTTTAGTATATGTCCATTATTTATATGAAAAATTGACAAATTGATTAGTTTATCTCAGAACGTACTAAACAGCACATAGTAGGATTTATTATATATACAGCGACGATATATTACTAATAATTAATAACTTTTTATTTGAATTGCTTGTATTTTAAATAATTCATCCTGTGTACAAGTGCCCCATTGAAATTAATCATTAAAAATACATACTAGAAGCAGAGAAATATTTGAACATTACTTCTAATTATTTCTTCCCTTTTGCGACTAACTGCCTTGTCTATTCCTGCAGCAGTTGTAAGCCCATGTAGTCTGTATGGATGCATAAAATATTTTCTCACTACTTTATTTCTTTCCCAATCAGAAATGAATTCCTGGCTGTGCGCAACACCGAAGGCGGATTCTACGTCTGTCAGACAATGCAGAATGTCTACCGGTCGACCAGGAAGATCAAAATTCGATGGCTGTCTCAGGATAAGACCGCTGATCCTTCAGGAGAGATCTACAAGCCGGACTTTTATGATGTCACTGGTAATACAAGTCTTTCCACATTCATTGATGTAAACCAGCGGATGCCATATTGTGGGAAATATAATAATATTTCCAACGATATGACGTTTATATCAATCTGAGATATTGGGTCTCAAAGTTTTGAATATTAATTTTTTTTCACAAGGTCATTTATCCCCGTGAGTAAAAATTCCTATATATTTTAGATTAATAAAGTAAACTAATTCCTGATTTTGGGGATGTTATTTAATATAACTCGTAAATTTATTTTTATTCAAATAAGTTTTAAAAAATGTTGCAAGTGCTAATAAAATATAACTTACCTCCTAAACTAATAATTTGACATATAGTAATACATTTTAATCAGGGGCGTGCAGTGAGAACATTGAAGCATGACTTTTTGTAAAAATCAAAATAAAAGGTGTATCTTGTAATATTCCTCTCACATTTTATCATTCGTCGCACAAATATTTAATTTCAATATTTTTTTCCCCAATATATGTTTACATAAAAGCCATGCTTCAATGCTCTCAGCGCAAGCGCCTGGTTTTAACAAAAAAATGACTTAAAATTGGTGTGGTTTTTGGACACAAGTCCATTTTAACCACAGGTGATACTTTTTTATTCCGAGATCTTGGAGAAACTTCAGCTTAACACATGTAAATTGTTGATCTTCAAATTATTAACTAGTAATAAATTAAAACCTCATTGTAAGCAAAATGAGAAATGATTTTTAAACGTGTACAGAAATCAATGATTTTTCTATTTTTTAATTTGAAATTAAATTCATTTGTAATTATGCAAAGCATATTTCACTATTTTAATCAGGGTTCGAGGATATATATCCGCGGATATATATCACAATACAAAAAACCTTCTGCGGTCGTTAATAGATGGCGCTAGTTATATTTTTTAATTGTTTGTTTTTGTTGTGTTTTTTAATATGTGCGGTCGTTACTAGATGGCGCTAGTTGCATTTTAAAAAGTGCTACGGTTGTTTTTTTTTTATATATTCTATATAACGACCTAAGTTTGAATTTCGAATACGAAATAAAAGTTTAATTTTTTTTCATATAATCCATTTTTTATTTCACACAAAGAAACAAACACCCATAAAACTACATTAGAAAGATAAACTTTTATAACTTATATATAATAATTGCATATATTAACTTTTTTCAGTATGCAATGAATTTTTTTAATAAATGACAATTCATGTACAAAATAAAATAATAAATTTCCTAATTATTTTGAGTTTGTATCAATCCGATGTGTGCATAAAAGGAGAAAAAAAGTTTGGATATATATCTAATTTTTATATATATCTAATTTTTATATATATCTAATTTTTATATATATCGGATATATATATATATATCGGATATATATAAAAAAATCTGATTTTTTGATTTTTTAGTATAAAATTGGATTTTTTTGAACCCTGAGACAGTATTATTACTTAATTTTTTAAAATAATAATGTTTCAAACGGACAATTCACAATATATTCAATCCGCAAGCTGCTTGAGCTATAAAAATGGAGTTGGTGGTATTGAACTGTTGATTTTTGTCACTGCTGTAATTTCTTTACTTATTTTATAACATTACATCGTTGTCTCTAGATATCGACTGCGTCCTTACAACACTGTCTCTCCAGCGTGCGGGGACCGCTGGCCTTAAACTCGGAGCCGCAGAGCTGGCTAGGACCCAGAGCATCCTCGGCAGGGCCCTAGCGGCCGAGAGGGGCGAACCGGCTCCAGACACCAGTGTCACAGAAGAGCATCCAGATGGGTGTTAGTATAACATTCATCATTATACAGTATTCTCGATCATTCAAGATTGATGGTGAAAAAATCACATATAATCGATTTCCTGGTTAATTTTAAAGCAACAAAAAAATATATGCAAATGTTGCAAAAAATTGCACAGTGTAAAATAAGTTGCAAAATATATTTGACAACCCAGCACAAAATTACAGGATGTGCTGGGGTGTCAAATAATTTTTGACTTGTCTTCTCGTTTTGTTTGGATTGTCAACAAAAAATAAAATAATGGAATCACTGAAAAAAAATTAAAGAGGAATGTTTTTGCCTCATTTGACGGTCTACTTTTTAGTTTTCTATTTATATATATATATTTCTTTTTTTATAAAAATTTAATAGAATATTTCTCTATTAAATTTTTTAGTGAGAATTTTGACATCCCGCTGCTTGCGCAAGGCAGTCTGAAAGTGATTTGTGTAATTTACAGAGCATGGTTGATTCTTCTGAAGAAATCGACTCATATTCCTCTTCATTATTATTAGGTTGACAACTCAATTTGGTACATGTTGTAAAATATCTCTATTATTTAATACTTCATGTTAACCTATACCTCCACCTGAATTAAGTCAATTAAGCACTGATTGCAAGTCCTCATCCTGCATCGTTCGTTTGTAACAAATTTGGTAATACTTATTTTTTGTGATTTTCTCAAATTTGTTATTTCCAAGTGGGGAATTCGTGTGCAGCTAGATCACTTTTCAATCGCAACAGACAGCTGATGTGCTCTACTCTAAACATGTGTTTGGTCATCATGAATAATGTGAAACATTTTCCCGGATAGTCGGAAGTCTGCTGTATATTGCTGTGAAGCAATGTTCTCTCTAAGATGTGCTGGTTTTTATATGCGGCCAAATACTTTATATAAATGTGCCCCACATTTATATAAAGTATTTGGCCGCACACATGTTCCCAACCGCCGCACACAGAAAAAATATGTGAAACAAGATTTTAGATTTGCCTTAACCAAATATACATGCATACAAATATTGCACATTTTTTTGTACACAATTTATTGCTCAGATAAGTTTATAGAAAAATTAGAGACAATGTTGATGTGCAGCAAAACTATAAATTAATGCAGTCGAAGCAACTTGTTAATCCAAGTACAAATGGTCTGTTGTTTGTATGATTTTTCTATTTTTAAATACTATTCAAGTTTTTTATAAATAGGTTTTTGGCCTTGGATGAATGTCATATCTCACGCTTTAAAGATGTACTGTATGCTTCCAGTGGATCTTTCACTCTATAAGGATGAGTCACAACTGGAAAAGAAGAAACAGAAGGGGTCTTCCACGCCCTCCCGCAAGCGCACTCACTCCAAGTCCCTCACCCCCGAAGCACCCACCAAGTCACACGACTCGGATGAGGACCCCTCCTCTCCGTCCCCTCCTAAATCGACCCCGAGAAAGCGCTCCTCCCGCCCCACGCCCAAGAAACCCAAAGTCAAGACCCCCAAGGCCAAAACCCCCAAGGTGGGTAAGAAGGGCAAAACACCGGCAAAGGAAAAAGAGAAAAGCGCCGCGACCACGCCGCCTACTATTGCTCCAACCACTGGCAAGGTAGGCATGATCCAACGGATTTATAGGAATGTACGTATCAATCATTTACTCATTTCATTTTCATTGATTTATTAAGTAAATTGATCACAACATTCCGGAGAGCCTCACTAAACCTAGATCTCACTCAGCTCTTCCTATTAAAGTTCCTTTCTATATCTATAGTAAAGGAGATCAGTCGCGTAAGGCGAATTGACTTACTCTTCAGGAAACAATTTTTTTGTGTTATTATGTTTTCAATTTTGAATAAGACAGATCAAATAAAAATATAATAATCTCTTTGAAAAAAAGTTCAAAGACAAAAAAATATGTATCCCGAAAAGTAATCCATTTTGACTTATGTTATGGTTCTCACAAGCCATAGATATTAAAAATGATTAAAGTACTCTGTTGTATTATTAATATACAATAAAGCCATTTAAAAATGTGGAATAACAAACCCTATTTCGTGTGGTGAACTGGTGAATTTCAATACTGAGACACCTGTGCGTCCTTTTCTGTGGTACCACATATATATATAGTTTTTCATTTTAGCTTGTAATTGCACAGAGTTCTCAGTGTCAGATAACGCACCTGAAATTTTTCACTTTTTCAAGTTTGACTTGACTCTAACAATCCAGTCACGTTTGGCAATAAAACAATGAAAGTGTGATTTAAGAATATTATTATTTTCACATATTATTTACTAACTAGTGCACCCTTTTAACATTATGACTAACAACCAAATGAGTAAAAGATATTTTAATTTGTTATTCATACTTAATAACTATAATTTAGTAATGTACTAATACAGCTTTACTTATGAGCATGCCACTTTCTTTTACGTTGGCATTTACACTTTAAAACACTAAATTAAAGATGTATCGTGACATTTTATTCACTTCTTAAAACACAGTTAGTATTTCCAAAGGATCTTTGTTAAGAAATGGTGACATTATGAAAAAAAAATTAAGTTGAAATTCTGTGTTTCGTTGCGCTCTACGTATGTCCGGGCGAAATTAAATTTCATTCTAAATTACCAAATTTCCTAAAACTGGAAATAAACTGTAAAATTTGGAAACATCATTATGTATTAATTTGAGGAAAATTAAATCTTCGTTGTAATTCATGATTTCTGACTATACAACTAGTACTTTCATTTACAACTGGTGTACCCATTCAATATTTATGATGCATGAGATGAAACCCATGAATAGGCCAAAATTTACCAATGTACGGCATGTATTATGAAAATTGTGCATGATTTAATTTCATACAAAGCTTTTTTCTTTGTTTAACCTTATTGTTTTAAAATTTAAGAACTTTTAAAACTTTGTGCACTCGAGAGAAAAGATTTTTTGCGGCAAACAAAATTGTTAATTATCTTGGGTACAATTTAGAAAAAAAAATATGGCATTCTGAATTATAACAATCATTAAAAATATTTTATAAATTTTGTGGAAACAGAATAATAAAATATATATACACCATTATTATTGATAATACTAATATAACAGAACATGTCAAAATTGCAATAAATTTGTTATATGTTGAGCTATAAAAAATAATTAATCTTACGTTGTTTACGTGTTTAAAAGAGTTTTTCATACAATATTGAAACTTGAAACTAAGATGAGCATTAAAAACATATTTCAGATGTGTACAGAAATGGATTCAGGATATGGTTCAATGGAATGAAATTAAATATCACTTGGGTGCGAAATAAGTAGAGGAATAAATATGGAATAAAAATCTAAAATCCATTCAAATTTATGAGATTTACTCATGCAACTTAATCGTTAAGCACTTTATAAAACTTAATCGATTCATAAAACTTTATTATTTAAGTCGATAACCGTTAGGACACAGAGCTTTTTAAATATTTTTGTTATCAACTAATTAAAATAATTAATTCAAATATTTTATAAGTTTATAACAAATAATCTTAACAAGTGTAGGTATTGAAATATTTTATTTGAATAACTACAAATTAAATTGAAAACTAAAGTCGATACATATTTTTTTATTTAATTTAATTCGGTCATCCAACAGGGAGACACAATTGCTTGATAAGATGAAATGCAAAAAAAAAGTTAAATGTCTCCCTCAATTAAAGGATAACACAAATAGGACATAATCATAGATAAGTCAATTTGACAATGCCAGATAAAACATCAATTTAAATTTATATTTCAACTAGGAAAAAAACCTGTCAATAATGATAGAATACGCATAATTTACTTTATTTGATGCGATAGCCACCTTTTATGTGAATTGACAGCAATATTCTTTATTGTGCGACGTAGATGGACAGACATAAAAATAGGGAATAAATTAAATTTTATATCTACTGTTAACGAAATTTTTTATTTAAATTAATAATTTTTTTTACTGGAAATACTTAGATATGTACACATGCATATGAAAATTAGAATCTTGTTTGATTACTCTTTCTAGATTTTAACTGCTGAAACATTACTAAATGAAAGTGTGGAAAATGAAATTTGTCATTTAATTTGAAATTTCTTTCAACAAACAAATTTTGTATTAATATTTTTTTCCCATTACATATTTTTGCTTTCTCTTAATTTTTTTATGGGTTTTTCTGCTGATTAGTGTTTTACCTATTTTAATAAATTATTTCAGTATACATAATTCAGAATGAAGTAAATATTTAGCAAAGTTAAAAAGTCATACAGGTCTGCATTTTTAGATGGCTTCCTGGAATTAATTTGGCTCTCCGTGTGTTGGACTGATTTACGCATATTTATGTTTTCATTTGCATTGTCCTGTTAATATTTCATCTCATTCATTGACTATGAAAGGAATTAAAAATTGATTTTTATATTTTCAAAATTTTTATATTGTTTGACTGGCTAATATTATTATTTTGTTCTTTTTTATACGCTATATCATCCCTTACCAAACACACAGATGGTGAACTTTAGAAAGCACCATTCTTGGACTTATTTTCTCAATACATTTTTCATTGTCAACCGGACAATAGTTTGACCATTGCCTTCAGACCAAAATGCTGCAGGTTGAACTGACAGTGCAAAAAATTACACATTAATTAATTTTAATAGTTTTGATAAAATATCTGCTAATATATACAACATTAAATAACTGTGACCAATGAATATCCTCCGGGATTACTTGGGTCAAAGGTTGTTGAATGTTCTGGGGAATCTCAAATAAGAATTTGTTTTTCAAAAACAAATATAAGCTTTATTCTTATATTAAGAAGATAGTTAAATTTTATTCATTCAGTGTTTTGACAGACTTGTCAGGATAACAAACATAGATAGATTTATCAAAGCTCAGAACAATCTATTTTTAATTTTAAAATGTAGATATTTTTACAATTGATCAGTACAGCACTAACTAGTGTTCTAAAATTTGCCTAAGAAACAAGTGCGAAAGTCATATGGACTTAATTTAAATAAATATTTCCAATTTTCTAACCAGGTCAACAAACAGTTCAAAGGAAATTTTCACTTCAGTGCCGTGTATTTTTTCAAATTCTCTTACACGTATACACAAAACGACATTAAGAACCAGTATACTTAAAACGAGGACTTATCGTATTTGACAGCAGCCATCTCACAATATATATATTAGGTGTACCCAAAAAAAAGACTTTTTTTTTATCTGACTAACATTCTTGATTGCACATCTTTTTATTCTTTTTATTTCTCTTTGAATATTTCGCACATAAAATTATACAAAAAAAAGGTGCATTTACCGGAGGGATTGTTTCCGAAATACTATATTTTGACACATTACACGGTCATAATATGTTTTATGATTTTCACCAAAAAATTTGACAATCACAGCAACCAGAAACATTACGCTGACATATTGAATGTTCGTCAATGCGAAATTTAAATTGGGAGATTTGAGTAATGAAGTCAAACCTTGAAGTGGAATACTTAAAATTATCACTGAAGATCGAATTGCTGCAGAAATTGAGGTCAATTCAGAGATACCGATTCAAAAATTAGCTTACAAGACTAGCTCTCATTGTCCAGAGTTCAAAGAGCCATTATGAAAATTGTGAAGGCTTAAAACACGATTAATGGCTGCCACACAAAATAAATTAAGAAGCAAAAATCACGCGAGATTAAATTAATGCATTAGGATGAAAAATTGTGGATCGCTCTTCACATAGCACCCATCTACCTTTGTCACTTGATTAGATCAATGCAGGATTATTTAAAAGAAGGAGACAATTTAATAGTGTTAGTTTATAAAATAAAATCGGCCATAACAGAGTATCTTGCTGGAGTTTTCATAAACAAGGAATCAAAAACTTCATGTAAAGAAGGAAGAAGGTCGCATCTATTGGCAGAGAATAAATTTAAGTATTGTTGTTGAAATAAATTTGTTTATATAAAATTCTTTATTTAAAAAAATGATTTTTTTTTGGGTACACCTAATACATTTTATTCTTAATTATTATTATTTTTATTTCCTATTTATTTTTAATATACATACTAACATCTGTTATTTTAATTATTCCATCTTAGTATAAATATTCTCGATAAACTGGATGGTTGAATTCTGGTTAGCATTGCATTCCTACTTTGAATGTAAAATGTCGCCAGAACCTTCAGTTGACTTCAGTATACAGATCAAAAATATTTTGTTTCCACTTAAAATAAATGTTATTATGACCCCTGACGTGCCCTGATGATGGCGCATTAATCCGTTCCTTCCCCACGTTATGTATAACGTCGACTGACTGCGTTGTGTATATACAACGTGGGCATGGAAATGGTTGAAAAGCTACCAACATGTTGCAAAAGCGTTATATATCAACCTGAATTACTGACTGAAACTATCATTAACTATAATCTTTTACAATTGAGTAATTTAAATATAAATATATTTCAATTCCTTATTTGAGTATATTTTTGGTGGTGGAGATTGATACTTTCTAGTAAATGATTCTATAAATGTCTCCCTTCGAAATGTGTTTTGTTAAATTAATTCTTCGGCTTAACGCTAAAATTACCAATGACAAAATTTTTTATTGTGTTAATAAATCAGTAAGCAAGGTTGCGTTCGTATATGTGCCGTACACAACAATTTTATCAATTTATGAATTGTTAAATTGCTTATAATATGCTTTATTTTGCCGGTGTATGTATCACAGCAGCACTATCCTGAACGCGCCAAGTTAATTATACGCTTTTAGTGTATTATAATCTACAGTTTTTTCATAGACAGACGAGGAATTAGCAAGAAAATTACAAAAACAGTGCTTCTGTATTATGGAACACCATTTATTTTCGTTACACTTTTCTGTTATACCCTGCATATGGTGTAACATATGCAGGGTGTAATAGAGCTAGTCCACACTACTTGACAGGTAGATCTGACTAAGTTATGAATTTAAAATGTTCAAGCAACAATGTCCTAATATCAAAAGTTATGGAGATAAACCGGAGGCTCCAGGTTTGATTCCTAGAGATGTCAAGTTACGCCTTTGTCAGGAGCGTGCAGTGAGAGCATTGAAGACTTTTTTCCTAAGCTTATAATTTGAAAAAAATCAAAATACAAGACAGATCACAAAATATTTGCATCAAAACAGTCGCTAAGTCATGCTTTAATGTTCTCGCTGCACCGCCTAATCTTCATGATACTCTCAAGCCTGGGTGTTTCTGTGATATGTTTTGGTACATTAATCGGGCCTCGTGGTTTTTTGTTGTCTTAAAAATTTATATTAAAAAATACATGACTTCAAAGTTTGTTTAAAAATTCATTCGCTTCAATACAAGTCAAATAAAATTATTAAAACCTATAAAAAAATATTTTACAAATTTCTGCAAGGTTTAAATCATTTTATTTGACTTGTGTTGAAGCAAATTAATTTTTAATATTCGGTTCAACTTTTTACCAAAAAGTGAACTACCAATATTACGGCATTGTTTCTTGAACATTTTAGACTCAAAATTTAGGTAGGAATCTATATGTTAAGTATTGTGTTACACCCTGTATAGTTGTCCTAACTTCGGGACCTTTGATCTTAAACAAATTTTTTTTTTTCTGTTTTGGATTTTTTATTTGTTTTTAATTATTTCACCACTACACTATAAAGTTAATTGTTATGACAGTTCTACTTCGCTAAGAATCATCTTGGGTTAGGTCAGTACCAAGCTGACGCCGTTGGCCTTGACATTTATTTCAATCATTTGTAGTCTATAGGGCCGTAAGCGCCGGCAAATAATTTAAATCCCATATGTCAAAAGGGACAATACCATTACATATTCTAATTTATTGAAAAACGCAATTCATTTATGCTTTACACAAAGAATTTCTATTTGTTGTAATCCGCCATGTGTCTGCTTTTTCATTTATAGACATCTTTCATCTCATTTACGCATAATCTTCATTTATTTTTGCCTCAATATTTTATTAATTTTATTTGACATATCAGAGCAGATGATTTTATAAATTCCAATCAAGGAAGTTGATGATCCAAAAATGCTCACAAAATAATGCGATATTTTATGTTTCTTTTCCTTTTATCTATTGATATTTTTATCAAATAGCTATACATTTTCTCATCAAAATTAAATGAAGACGAGTCTCCTAAATTTCTTACAACTAGCTATATAACACCATGTATTTATTTACAAGTCATAAAATACACTTTTTGCATTATATTTTTATCTGTGGAAAAAGTACTTGCTAAAGGAAAAAGTATCTGCTTGCTTTCCAAGTACATCAGCCTTTATATAATATAAAAGAAAAAACTGGCTAGGCATGTTGTACTGAGGGGAAATACTAACATACAAACAGTGCTGTAATATTTCCCTGAAGTTGTTTACATGTATCGACAGAACACATCGTGCATGTTCTGTGTGCATGGTACGGATACAAAGCACATTCTCAGCAATGGACACATTAAAAAATTTACAAGTCTATATCGACTTTCATCTTAATATTAATGTAGGAGGACGGTATCAGCCTTCATTTGCACTTATTTTGTCATTGGTTATTTTAGAATTTAGATACGGAATTGAAATTAATTTTAACACATTTGTATTTCCAGTTTTTTTATGTCTCGTACGGCACTATTTGATTTCCCCCCAGTATTCCTGCTAAAGTATTGATTTTCCACTTGCTCCCCCTCCTTACTGCTTTCTACTTTCACCATTGACCACCAGACGGCCACCGCCTCGGCCAAGTCTCCCGCCGTCACCCCGGCCAAGCGGAGGGCCCCCGTCAAGGTCCTTACCCCCACTCCGAGCACATCCAAGGGGAAAACTTCAAAATCTACCCCGGCCAAAGGTAAATTGTCTTATTATTTTTTTTGTAAAGTTTTAGTTTTCCTCTGGCTAACAAGCTAGATATATTCATTAATTATATAATTATCCAACAACGGAATCAGGTTCACGGGGATCATTCATAGGCAATCATTCATTCAGGAGTCACGGACATCAGGTAGCTGTGGTTTCTTCTGGTATTGGTTAGTTTTCGCTGGAACCAATGTTTCGGGCCACACAAAGGCGATTGGTATTATTTATGGAATGGAAGTGTTGAAACTTACGGGAGAAATTATAAGGAGACTTTGGATATTTCAGCTATGAATTATTTCTTGAAGTATAAAACATTTATGATTATCCAGGGCTGATTTCATGTGGTAATGTAACCCCTATACCTTCGTGTTATTTTCTATGTGAGAATACCTAAATCCGACGGTCCGTGTGTAAACCCGGACATCTATCAAAAATGCATTTTTGACTCTGGTATCAATACAAGATTTTAAAAATTCATATTTTTCAGAGTAAAAAACTGATATTAAAAGTGGACAAATATGCTCATTTTGTATGTAAACCCAAACTTCATATAGCTTTCCTATAAAAATTTGCACACTGTCAAAATATGCAGGTTTTTTAACAACAATTTTTAAAATGACATTTTAGCCAGAGGATATTTTGCAAAAGCATATAAAGTTTTCATATATTTTTATGTCATAATTTGCACTTTCAGGGGTGGTCGTCACATGGTTTTTGTAAAAAACAGTATTAATTTCACGAAAGCATGAAAAAATCTGTTATTGTATTTGGGGTAGTCAACTAATGATTTTGAAAAAAACGAGATTTTACGCAAGCATGTAAAAAAATAAAATGTTATTTGTTATTTTTATGCTTTTATTATTGGCATTACCCTCAGCGAAGGTGGTCAAGTCAATGATTTTGAAAAAAAATATTTTCACAAAAGCATGTAAAAATAAAATGTACAAAGCATTTTCAGTATAAATGTGAAAAAATAAACACGCAAGACAGTCTCAATAATAATAATAAATACTGGTTACAACATTTTTCCATTTATATATACGGCGGACGAAATACGAGCATTGTATTCTTTTGGTGGCTATGATTTTCTGCCGCATATGGGATACGGGCTAGCGGTATTTTGCCCGTAGTGGGAGCGGTTAATATGTATTCCATGTTTTATTAACTCAAAATGTAAATGTAACAGTTGCAGCAGCGGCTAAAGCTGCCCAGTTGGCCTCGACTCCTTCCACCTCCACGGGCAAGGTAACCAGAACTCCCAGGAAACCTCCATCCAAGAAGTAAGCCTGCGAGCGTCACCACTCTCCTCACCGACACATCCATCCACTCTCTGGCACCAATATACGGATCCATTGTAGTTTATAGAACCTCGTTACAATACCTGCTGTCTCGCTGGCTTTGTAAGGGGTTCTCATTTTGTGAAATTTTTCACTGTCTGCATGTTCTCAGGCGTAGAGTTCACGTCCCAGTTGACGAAGGTCCGCCGGGGCTTGCGAACTCCTGCGTGAGAAGCACGGCAGCAGTCTCGGTACAAATCATATAAAGTGTAGATATTAAGGGATACAGGTTTCTAATAGGGGAGTTTATTTTTGAAAATAAATTATTAGGATCTATTACGATAAGATGCTCAGTGTAAAGCCGCTACCTGTAGATGGTTGTCTGATGAAGCTCACTAACCGTTGTTGAAAGCAATTGATTTTTGTTTACACATATCTCCATTTATGATTGGGTCAATAGAAGTAATATCAATAGTGGTTTGATATTTTTTAAGGTCCCTCGTATCGGGCTCTGGTGATGTTCAAGTATGCCTTAAGTTAACTAAAATTGTTGATACACAAAATTTAATTAAGGAAATTTAATTGATATAAATAAATTGTAAACGGTTCTTGACACAACTTTTCTTAAGATTTGTGACAAAAATATTTTAATTGTTAGTAAGCGAGTGTTCTACGACGTCACATTTTGGTTTGGCGATTCCCTTAAATGATAAAACAAATGTTTTGAGGTTTATACTTATATTAAATTTATATTAATTTTCCATGTTTTGTTGGACGAATGGACGATTGTACGGTTTATATTATATTATATATACGTGTATGTGTGAAATTGTAATTTTCATATATGGTTATTAAAATTATAAGTATAAAAATTTCACAAAGGAGGCACTTGTCACGATAACAGAGTTTATTTTATCCGAGCTGTATTAGTATCGAATGTAGACTTATTGCAGCCAGAACCAATTGGATTAATTTAGGAATATCTCTAATTAGTTGTCGGTTCTTGTTGGCCGCCGGCCCACTCGGCGACCGAGCACTCCGGATCGCCATCTTTTCTACAATGCGGCATACTAACCACAAACTCTTTTCTCACTTGTAAAATATTGTTTTTAGATATATAAATGAATGGGGTTATATGAATAGCGAGCATTCGAGATAACGAAATTTTAACAAATTATCAAGTGCACTAGAAATGATTAAGATGGATTGACATATTTACCTGTAAGCCTAGGTGTAAGTAAATAAAATGAAGAAAATTACTACTGTGTCATTTAATGAAGAAAATCTCGTAGAATAGACGCAAACAAACTTTATTCTTTATACATATAATATATGGGACAATTTTGATTCAACAACCACGTTTCATGACTTGTGTCGTAATTAACAGAATGTAAACAAAAGTGATTCATTTTAAAAAAAAAAAGAGTTGACAAGGTGTAGTGATTGTGTATGTGAAGTGTTGTTTTCTCCTAGTACGTAAGAGGCATAAGGAATAGAATACTAGCTTAGTTACACATTTCTTTTTATATTTTAATTTCCACAAATTATTAATGTTTCATGAATTATTTCTAATAACTCGCATGTTTTTTTTTTTTTTTGACAACTTTCTAAAGAGCCCTATAAATTCTTTTAATGTGTATTTTGACTATTTAAAACTTTATTTTGTTCTAATGTAACTATGAATATATAATATTTTAACATTTATTTATCTCAACTATATTTGTCATGTGTTCAATGATGCAATCTAATATTTTAACAATTATGACCCGAATTCAGAGTCAATACTTAGATGATTTAAAGACTAAGGTACGCCTTAAAAGTGTTATTTTGTACTGAAAATTATGCCTTTAAGGCGTACATTAACCATTAAATCATCTAAGTATTGACTCTGAATTTGGGCCTATGACCCTCAATTTTAAAATTGAATATACATTTCACTCGGACAATACGCTTGTTTGAGGACACTTGAGGCTTTAAAAGTGTGTTCTCACAAAATCATGTCTCATTTTTGGGAGTAATTCTTTGGGAGTCGTATGTCGTTCTGTACCTTTGAAAAATTATTTATTTCTCCAAATTTTTTTTCCATATTCTTGTTTAAAGTTGATGCTTTTCTTTTATATACCACAAAGAAGTAATATATATACCCACCACTCTTTTTATTAACAGTTGGTTTTTTGAAAACTTTTATAGTACGGAAATTTCTATTTGTACATTTGATTATTAATGAAATTGCAATATAAAAAAAATGACTCACAGTATGCAAAATCGAGTGCCAGAAAAGATCTCTACATAACTAACATGAAATATTAATATAAAAGTTTTTTTGCACATTGTATGGAGAGAGTATTGAACCAACTGATAGCGATCGGCCTTTATCACAGTTGTGTATCTCATCGACGCGCACCATAAGCCCAAAAATTCTCCAACACATATTCATTAAAGAAATCATTCTTCTTCTTTTGAATGCGAATTTCCGGGGTTGATTTTATGGTTGAGATTGAATAGAAGTAGTTGAGGAGAGAATGAAGACTGCTTTGCTTCTTTATTTTTTTTTCAAACAGCGCAAAGATTATATTTGGCAACCTTTACATGACCGTTATGCTTATACAAAATTGCGGCAACAACTGCGGAAAAATTCCTTGATTTCTGTGTTGAATTTTTGGTGGTGCCTTGACCATCACCGGATAAATGTGTCAATTTGTCTTCGCTCTCTGGCCTCGGTCTCTTACTCGGCCAAAGAAGTAGCCGGCTATCTCCTTCCTTGCTTCCTCTGTATCGGTGGTTTGCATATCTTTGCAACTAACAATGTCTTGTAGAATGGAAAAAATATTCTTAATTATAATATAAATAATTATAAATAACTAATATAGCAGTGCGTAAGCTGAGAGGTGGGTGTATACTTAGCTGCATTGAAAATAATAAAATAATTGATTAATATACATAATTTGGTTGTATTTTTGATGTACTTTTTAATATAATAATTTGCGATGAAACCCAATTGGACGTGTTCCTTTTTTTTATTATTTTTTGTCATTTGAATGTGTTGTAATAATTTTTAAAAATTTTCTATACTGTATTACATTGAAACGAAAAGAAATTAGTACTTTTTTTAAATCATAATTTATGCATCATTTATATTGATTTCTTTGGTCTAAACTGATTGAATAAATAATTTGTTTATACATTACTGTATTGAGTTTAGCCCTTAAATTAATTTACTTTTATTTGATGTCTCTATCAATTATATTATTGTAATAATAATTTAAAATGAGATGGAATTAGCTAATACACAGTAAGGGATAGCTACATTTGATATCACAAGGGAAAATGAAGAGGAGCGATCCTGTCAAGGGTCTACTGATGTAGAAGTCTTATTTTACACAAAATGTTATTTTATTAGGAAACATGCGCTCGCCCTACTTCAACATATTGTAACATTGTTTAATAAATTAATGAAATCATTGTTTTGGTGATGTCATATTTTATTGTAATTTTCAGATTTGTATGATTTGACGATTGCGGGTGCAAAGGTATTATTTAGTAATTCATCTGTGTTTAACTCTGAACTGTAAGCATATCTTCTGGAAATGTTCCCTGTTCTACAATCTTATTGTACTCTGTGCCATGTTTTCAAATAAAAATACATTGAATATTACTTTTGTGTTTTTTGAACTTTTTCCCGTACATGCCCAAAAAATAATTGAAGACTCCTCAGGAAAAACAATGAATGTCAAGAAATCGTCAATCGTAGAATAATGACGGAAGTGCAAGAAATTCCATATTGACTTTTTTGGATCATTAAAAAGTGAAAAAAGAAGCCATCTAATGGTATATAAAAAGTGTATTTTTTCTCATTAGTTTAACCGTCATTACAAGAAGTCGGTTCTGATTTGCGATCAATAGATCAATGCAGCATGTGTAAAAACGTTGTACTGCGCTGACTGTATTTGAGGTTTGAAAGGTATCAACTTTAAATAACTAACTTAAGTTTCAAATGAAAATCTTTTATAGTTGTCGAGCTATGACATAGTGTCTTTATGTAAATAAAACTTCAAGCTGCTCTCCTGCAAACTTGAGAAAAATCACATGCATCGTTATTCTACGATTATGACAGAATGTTTATTTAGAGAAAAACAGTTATTTATGGTTTCAAAGTCTATATTTCTTTCACTTTATTATCTTTTTATATAAATATTGAAACAACTAATTACTATATAAACATATTCTATGTGTGTACTTATATTAAACGTATGTACTGTCAAATTAACAATGATGTTTTTTGACATTCGGGGGGTGGCATTCCTGTTTCTTGCAATGGATAAACAGATATAAATTGAATTATTATAGCGAATCACAACGGTTTTACCCAATTCTGATTTATTGTATAAAATAATACCCCAAGAAGTCAACAGATGGCATTAAAATGTGACATTCATTGTTTTTCCCGAGGAGTCTTCAATTTTGATAAGGATTGGGTGTCTTGACAGAAAATAGATGTAATACACCAATTCTGCGTCAATTTCTATGAGAAATGTCTGTCAGATGTTAATATTTCCATCATTGTATCGTAAATATTGAGTTTAATTTAATATTTGGATATTGGATTATGAAATAAATAGATGGTGTGAAACAAACCGATTTCTATCTACCAACTTTTAAAATGCATTAAAACCCCGATAATTTGAAATTAGTGATGAATTTTTTAAAACCCACAAGTCTTAAAATGTTCATTTCTTATAGATTAACCAGGATTATTTGAAAATCCCGGTAATAATTCGAAATAATTTTTAGCCACTTGCGCCGTAAGCCATAAATCAATAGATATAAAGTTCACATAATAGGGTAATTTCACATTTTACAGATATCTAATTATAGATATCTAATACAGATCTAATAGATATCACATTTTACAGATATCTAATAGATATATAATTATATTTTGTAACTCAGTATGGATGGTGTGGGATAAAGCCATGTATTCACTAGGGGACAAATCGCGAAACATTCCGCGCGGCATGTCGCATCAACATCTACGCTCATGTTTCGGGGACAATGACGCGGTCATTTGACGTACATACACACCGGGACTCACATATCACTTGTCGCGGAAATGTCACCCGATGAGGTTATGATGACAGCTGCGTATCTATTTATTTTAACGAGTTTATCAAAACGTAAGAGGAGAAAAAGGTGGTGGGTGCGAAATTATTTACTGCGAAGAGAAAGAAGGATGGATGTTCTATGCGATCTTCGAATATCTGACGAATCTTTTGTCAATTTCACTCGAATGACAACTGGTTTTGACAATTTATTACAAATAATCGGGCCTTCCATAGCCAAGCAAGACAATATTAAGGAACGCTGTTGGCCCTCACATCATTTTATTTTTATATTCACGGTTTGAAGTGTCCCACAAAATTGTACGGCGATGAATTGGAGATTAATAATTTTGTTTCCCCACATTAATGTCAGTTGACAGATACAGCGCATGCGCATTCACTTGTAAATATACCACGTGATACTGACGCGCAGCCCGATGTCCCCGTGAGCTCGCTCGAGTACCGTGCGCATGGTAACGTTTCCGCGGCACGTAGAAATGCCCCGCTATGTTGTGCGCGACGTCACGACGTTGCAACGTCACGTAGACTATGCCGCGCGTGATGTTGAGATTTTGTCCCCTAGTGAATACATGGCTTAATGTTTTCATTCATTATTTTTATAATCAAAATCTTAAAAAAAATACGATTAAATTAAAACGCGATAGGTCGTGACCTTGTTTAGCAAGAATTATAGATAAGCCATAATATGTGATCTATGGTGTTTGTCACTGTAATGAGTACATAGTAATCGAGGGTGTTTGCACGGTTTTTATATAGATTTTGCTTTGTTTGTGATCTATTTTAATAAAATAACTGTCTAAGAGCACATTTAAAATAATGGAGGATGGATTTTCACAAGGAAAATCCGATAATCTACCGAAAATTGATGCTTTAATGTTGGATTCAGTTTTCAGGAATAAATTTGGGTACCCACCATACAATATCAGCTACAAAACCTTTTCCCTGACATTATGGACGCACTATACAAAAAAGCCGGCATGTTTAAAAAAAACGAATGAACGTCTAAATACGCGAATGTGCTATTACTTGTTAAACCAATGTCAGATGACATAAAAATTCATGCCTAACCTCACTTGCGAAAATAATTTGATTTTCAAAATGGTTTTTAATGTACATATTAAAAAAATCTTTTTTATAAACATATTTTCTCATAGACGTACTATAAATATAGACTAGTCACTTAAAACGAATCAAAGACATCTAGTTTCTACTGTCTTCTATTGCGTACTAAATGTAAAGAAAGGACAATAAAACTTAATTTTTAACAACGAATGCATATGAAGTTAGTTATGAATTGCGGTATTTATTCTATGGTCTTTTCTCTTTCTTTCTTATAGCGCAACATACGTGTAAAAGAGATACAAATATAAACAGGGTTGTGTATTGTATTAATATTTATATATATATATATATATATATATATCGCGCGGACATTTATACATTTTGGACACCCCTAGACCAACTTCCGCAATGTGCGTCTATGCTCACAGTAATTAGTGTTGTTCTGTGTGGTTCTGTGCAACACCACCTATACACTGGTGTTGTTCTGTGTAGCAGATATTTTGGTTTGTACAGTAGCCGGCAAACATCTTGAAATTTTACGGCGTAGTGGGGGGAAGTTTGTACAGTAGCCGGCAAACATCTTGAAATTTTACGGCGTAGTGGGGGGAAGTTTGCGCATGTACCATTCCACCAACGAGACCCAAATTTTGTTTTCTGCGCATTCCCCCACTACGCCAAAGAATTTCAAGAAGTTTGCCGGGAACTGTAACAAGTCTATATTTATAGTACAGTAGCCTGCAAACATCTTGAAATTTTACGGCGTAGTGGGGGGATGTTTGCGCATGTACCATTCCACCAACGAGAGCCAAATTTTGTCTTCTGCGCATTCCCCCACTACGCCAATGAATTTCAAGAAGTTTGCCGGCAACTGTGCGTCTATGGAAATTATGCTATTCAATTTTTTTTTAATTGATGTAATTGAAAAAAAAAGCGTTTTTTTAGAGGCGGAGAACTTTAAATTGGCAACATTATTTTCAGTGACAGCTGATTTGACAGTTCTCGGTTGTTTTGAGCCTTTTAAGGTTAGTTTAGTTGTGGTTTAGTTTGGTTAATTGGTTTGGCAATTCATCATGAGTAGACTTACGCCGGAGCAACGTTTGCAAATTGTTCAAATTTATTTTGAAAAACATGGTTCAATTCGAACAACTTATCGGGCATTACGTGCATTTTATGGTGCTCATAAACGTCCATCAGAGCGATTAATTCGAGAAACTGTGGATCGTTTTCGCAATACATCTACTCTAAATGATAATACGCTTCCCGTAAGACGTCGTACAGTGCGCACACAGCAAACTATTGATGGTGTACAGCGTAGTGTTGATGATGATCCAAATGTGTCAATTCGTCATCGTGCTCAACAATTAAACTTGTGTCCATCCACTTTATGGAAAATTTTGCGTAAAGATCTTGGTTTGCATCGTTTTTCATTTTTTAAAGTATTTCGGTATTATTTCATAGTTTTTATTGTCAAATCGCATTTCATTTTGTTTTATGCTTCTTGGATTTCTTTTCTAAAATCGTTTTAAAATACATCATATTCCTGCCCGATAAAAATATGACATTTAGCGACCGAGTTTAGAGCGTCCACCATTTTTTAACAGAAAAGTCAGTTACGGAATATAAAATTTACGATATGGGCACTAAAAAAATGATTAGCATCGAAAATTTAGCGATTTATCTAGAGAATAGATGTCGAAACGTTGACTTGGACCAAGTAGAGGATTGGAGGCAAACTGATGTACATGAACTGCTCGCAGAATACGATCCAAACGACATTTACAACTCAATTGAAATAGGTGTATCTTTTTTTAGCAATAGCAACAAAGAAGAAAAATTGTAAATAAGTACAAAGTAATCTAAAACATAATGTGCATTTCTGAAAGTAACATAATATAATATATTATGTCATTTTCAGAATATATATTACATAATAATGTAATCTCAAAATATTTGAAGCAAAAGTATGCTGTTTTTATTTTCATCGAAAGCCCATTTTTGTATACAATTTTCATTTTTACACCATTTTTTGCTGTTGCCTGGGGAAGTGTAAAACAGAGGTTTTACTATATATTCAATAAAAATGGAATTGATGTTGTCGAATTGTTGATTTTTTTTCATTGTTATAATTTTATGACATCACATTATCTTGTTTGGCTCTAGATATCGACTGCGTCCCGACAACAGTGTCCCTCCAACATGCGGGGACCGCTGGCTTTAAACTGGGGGCCGCAGAGCTGGCCGGGACCCAGAGCATCCTCGGCAAGGCCTTAGCGGCCAAGAGAGTCGAATCGGTTCCAGACACCAGTGCTACAGAAGGGCATCCAGACGGGTGTTAGTATATAAGGGATAAATGCAGAATAGGGCGTTGCGAGCTGTCAGATACGCGAACCATAGACAATTATTCAATGATTTCTATAGATACGTGTAAAACTTCAAAGGAAAAGGCTGATTTGATTACAAACGATTTTTAAATTGAAATTACTCGTTTATTATAAGAGTGCAACATTATTTTATGGACATTTTTGGAATCAGGACATTCAATTACACCGGAAAATTTGTTAATATTTCACACAGCTCCCAACGCCCTATTTTGCATTCCACCCGTATATAATTCATCATAATACAGTATTCTCGATCATTCAAGATCGATAGTAAGAAATCACAGATCGATTTCCTGGTTAATTATAAAGCAAAAAAAAAATATGTGCAAAAGTTGCGAAAAATCTCGCACTTTTACGGAGTGTAAAAAAAGTTGCAAAAATGATTTGACAACCCAGCACAAAATTACAGGATCTGCTGGGATGTCAAATAATTTTTGACTTGTCTTCTTCTTTGAAAATGAAATCACTGAAAAAAAAAAATTAAAGAGGAATGTTTTTGCCCCATCTGCTTCTTAAATTACACATGTCTGCTTTGAATATTTCTCTACTGAATTTTTTAGTGAGAATTTTGACATCCCGCTGCGCAAGGCAGTCTGAAAGTGATTTGTGTAATTTAAGAAGAAATCGACTCATATTCCCCCTCTTCGTTATTATTAGGTTGCATAGTTCAATTTGTCACATGTAAAATATCTCTATCGTTTAATACTTCATGATAACCTGTACTTCCATCTGAATTAAGTCGATTAAGTGCTGATTCCAAATCAACATCCTGCACCCATCAGTTTGAACCGATTCTGGTAATCATACTTATTCTCCGTGATTTTCTCAAATTTGTCCTTCCCAATTGGGGAATTCGCGTGCAGCCAGCTCATCACTGCTTCATTTTTTGTCCTAAACCTCAATATGTCGGATACCATTCCACTTTTTAAACCATGTTAAGCATAACCGTGCAGCTTCAATTCATCATAAAAATATTTTGATTTTGCTGCGCATATAAAAATTAGAGGGAATGTTGGTGTGCAGCAAAACTATAAATGTAGTCGAAGCAACTCGTAAATCCAAATGGTCTACTGTTAGTACGATTTTTCTGTTTTTAGATATTATTTATGTTTATATTTTTATAAATGTTTTTGGCCTTGTACGAATGTCATATCTCACATTTTAAAGATATACTGTATGCTTCCAGTGGATCTTTCGCTCTATAAGGATGAATCACAACTGGAAAAGAAGAAGCAGAAGGGGTCCTCCACGCCTTTCCGCAAACGAACTCACTCCGAATCCCTCGCCCCCGAAGTTCCCGCCAAGTCTTACAACTCGGATGAGGACGCCTCCTCTCCATCCCCTCCTAAATTAACCCCGAGAAAGCGCTCTTCCCGCCCCACGCCCAAGAAACCCAACGTCAAGACCTCCAAGGCCAAAACCCCCAAGCTGGGTAAGAAGGGCAAAACTTCGGCAAAGGAAAAATGAGAAAAGCGCCGCAACCACGCCGCCTACTATTGCTCCAACCACTGGCAAGGTAGGCATGATCCAACATTTTATACCTGTATTGGTCCAGCTACAGGTATTGACGTTACCACACAGTTGTACGCAGAGATTGGGGGTGAACAACTTACGCTTCTGCTTGCGCTCAAGTTTTATGTGCCGAGAAGGGAGACAATAAAATACAATTTTATTTTATTGACAGTTTATTAGTCTCTCGATACAGCATACATTTCTTTAGGCTTGTATAACTTGAGTAAATGCTTTTCGTAGGTTCTACAGTATAAAGAATTGTAAATTCAGTTCTAACTCCACACGTCCTCGGTAAAATGTTTGGTGAATCAAATTGTGTATCTTTTATGAAAAAATCCGGTGATTGTCAAAAGACTGACAGAATACATTAAAACTATTTATTTCAAATTTGTTTGAACATGTCGAGAAGATATTAATGTTTAAGCTCTGATATGTAACTTCAGTTTTATTTAAAAGTTAATTTTAGATATTATTAGGTAGGGAAACTTACCTGACGACTGTGACAATTTGATATTTTATAAGTGCAATAGTTGAATAAATGATATATTCGTTAAAAATTATACTAAACAATAATAGGCCTTTCCTTAAAGGCATTTGTTTCATTACATTCTCTCAGAAAAATACATATACATTAATATATTTTATCACACATCATAGATTACAATATATTTGATACATATAAGTATGTGCTTTTTATTATCACAAAACAAAATTAGCACAAATCTTCACAAAAATATTTTATATTAAAACGCTCACCATCACATCCCACGTCTTTGGCAGACAAACTTTCCAGTGTTTTAAATTAATACCATTCCATTTTTTTTAAATATACTTTTTAATGATTCTTCAACAGTGATTTACGTGATACTTTTTGTCCTAAAGTTTAGTATTTCTTATAATGTTTAATTTCTACTAATATTTTTATTAATTTACACATATATTTTTGGTCTCCTATAACATGAAATTGACACTTGTAAGATTCGACATCACATTAAATCGCTATTCTTTCGATGACATAATGATGAATACACGACTAGGTCTTCTCTATAAGTGCTCGCCTATGATTTAAAAATATTTACCACCATTACTTACAAGTTCACCATATCGTATCACCACTTGTTACTAAATTCAATTTTAAAGAGTTTGAGCATTCCAGCATAAAAATAAAAGAACTTCCATTGGCATCCACAACATTAATCCTCAAACAAAAGGGATCAGTAAATACTTATTTATTTATGATTTCCTGATAATATGATAGTGACTACAACCTAAACCTAAGTTTGACATTCCTATGTATAGTCAATTTCATTTAAGAAATACAATCGAATTAGTATGTGTAAGCCATGTGTATGACAATTTTTCATTGTGTTGGTGTTTACGGTATAAACACCAACACAACGAAACAATGTGCCTCATACGCACGGCTTACGCACACAGATTCGATTGTCTTTCTTAAATGGAAAGAGGTCTACATTTTTATGGGATAATTGTAACTTAAACAGTAAAATTCTTTACCAGTAATACAAATTAATGGGTTCGAGACTGACTGGGGAGGTAAAATAGATTAATTGAATTCAAACAGACTACATTAAATATAAATCTAAATTTGAATGGTGGAGTGTACAAGTCGGTACTGTAATGCAGTTCTTCTTATTTTTGAGGATTCTTTAACCACTTCATGCTCGGGCCAATTTCTTTAAGAAATGGATATTTTTATTGTATTTTAATATAATATATTGTGGCTACTCATATGGATATGAGAGCGGGCGTAATTACGCATTTATTCATGGTGAAAGTGGTGAAAGTAATATTCCAATACCCCAATATTTAAAAAAAGAAAATCACAATGATTGTGCTGGGGTGCCAATTAGAATCACCTCTAATAGCCTAACCCAATTAATTTATTTAAAAACTTTATTTTTGCTCTCTGTAAAATTTTCCGAGGCACATGTAACCCACTGCCATCTCAACCACGAAGTATCCAGAGTCGTTAACAAAACTACGACCATCCGTAATTCCGTATATTTGCTTCCTTATGCCAATAATCTGTTATAATACCGACAGAGCATATTCGTATGGTGGTAAATATTTGAGAGATGTGCAATGTGCAAGTGCATTTTGCTGTCACGATTTGCAGTATTATAATTTCAGACCTACAGTCCTCTAAGTGACAATGATTTTTTTTTAGTATTATGATAATCTCAATAGTATTTTTTCACACACATTAACTACTATATTTTTTTTGTTGTATATTAATATACAATATTTTCTCTAGAAAGGTAAATATTTTTTTAATCAGTTACATTTATATTTTACGTAATATATCATTTTCTAATAAATTGTATAAAGATTTTTTCTTTTATAAAGGTGTGATTTTTCAAGGGAAGACTATATTATACAAGGTACATATTTCAACACGGACACAAGCCGATTTATTTGGAAATGGATAAAAACTTTTGATATACCTCTCAGCGGTTTTATAAGACGAAAATTACACCGATAAAATGTACACTAATCAATAGAAAAATTCAAATGGAAAAGTGCAAAAATGTAGAAATGTTTACAGGTATTCAAACTATTTAGTTATCTTAGGACGGTTAATATATATACCAATATAAAATTATAAAAATGTTTTCTTCTTATATTTCGGCCATTCCGAACCATACTTTGAGATTATTATACCTAATACATCTTTTTCTTGGTGTTTCATAGATAATTCTTCAAAATATATTAAGAATATATCGTTATTCATTAATCACTTGGAATATTTTTCTAAAATATTCTACGTGGCAGTCCATTCCAAAATAAATAAAATATACAATGCTTACATTTGACAAATCACATAATTAAACTAAAATATGATTATTTTAATGCTGAGTGACCATTCTTTGTGTGACCAGCAGTATAAAATCATAATGTTTTTATTTCACATAATATAATAAATTCACAGAAATAAATTATATTTGCTATACTTAATAAAATATACATCAGAAGTAGAAAGGTTATTATAATATTATTGAACTCAAATAAAAAGTTTGTTTAAGTCATGTTTAAATAGTTCACAAAATGTATTGTTTAAAAATATTTCTATCCAAAGGATCATAATGAAATAAAAACATTCAAGTACATATATTTTTCCACACTATAGTTATTATTATTTCTTATTAATCAAAGAATAAAAATAAATCTTTAACAAAATACATAAGACAATTATCACTTTTGTCACTGATTATTGATCGAGCGTCTATTCAGGAATTTTACATTCCTTCATGTCATAATTATTAAAGTTTTATTTATAATTTTATGCTCTGAAAAATAAAAATGTTTTGAATTCTACTGACTTTTCGAACTCTTTGAAACAAAGAACGCCATAAGTAACCGCAAATTGGGTTTATCGGCATTACCAAGTTCCATCCGGTCTATAGCCCTATATCTATGAAATAAATTATACCTATTCTACTTCTGAAACCATTCTGGAATAGCAACAAAGAATTTGAAAATATTCTACCATAGACATTAGACATTTAAAAAATTCTTTGACCATAGACAATAGGGATTAGCGAGCAGAAGTTTACGGAACCCTGATGTCTCTAGCATGCACGGGGGTCGTGTCTTCGGGGCTTGGGCTGTCATCCCTGTGCGGTTTAACCCTGACCACCGATCGGCGTGTCGAGGAGGTTGGATCATCGCACTGAGGAGCGTATTGTCCGGGAATGGTGAGAGAACCGACGGTGTATTGCGGGCCGACCATGCCGCCTTCGCTCAGCCTCATCTTTTCTGGGTCGTAGGCAGCTTGCGAAGAGAATATCAGGCCGACGTTGAGCTGGGGTATGTCGTAGTACACGGTTAGGGTGAGCATCATGAAGGTGAGGCCGACCAGCAGATAGACTGTTGACAGAAAATAAAATATATATAGACGCTTCATCTTGTTCGGTAATAAGTATTGGTCTTTCCATTAAAGAAAGTCAATCAAATCAGTATGTGTGAGCTATGCGTACAACGCACAATGTTTCGTTGTATGTCCAAATAAAATGAATTATTCAGTTGATTCTGGCGTCCAACTAGCGGTGGCATTGCAAAGTTATTTAATACCTTATCAAGAAAATTGGATTGCTCTATGGACAAAAATAAAAATTAATCAATTCATAAAAATAAGAACTACTTATAAGGTCGATATATTCACGGAAACATAGAGGGTTGCTATAGCTTAGTGGTCAGAGCACTGGCCCCGGAAAGGAGGTGACCTGGGTTCGAATCCCAGTAGTAACGTAATATTTTTTCGTGAATTAGATTTTTCTGTATGTCTTTCTAATTGATTAATTAATTTGGTTTCAAAAATTTCGCAGAACTTCATTCTGAAAAATTACAACTTCACAAATATGAATGTGTTCTTGAATATATAGAAGAGAACACATTCATATTTAATTCAAATTAAAAACATCTTGGTATCCGGCGCTTCAACGTCATTCTCGTCGCAGACTCCGCAGAGATAGTGATCAGACAACAGAGGAATCATACACACAATACAATACAACACATCATGACTTCGGCATGGTATTGCGAGCACAATAACACATCAGCCCTGATGATGGACCCTGCAATGGGATCCGAAACCTCGGCCTGAAAGGTCGTAACAACACGGCATAATACCCCAGTAAACACAAACTTGACAATATTTACATGTTAGTGCAGTGGTTGTCCTGACGAAGAGACGAGTTACGTCTCGAAACCGGTAGACAAAAAAGTAATTTTTAGTGGTTACATACTAACATAAATAACGTTTTGTTAAAATGTCTGACCACAAAGTTAAGGTTTTAAATATTAATAATATTGTCATTATATCATTGTATACCGGAAATCTATTTAAATTGTTCCACTAAATTGTGTGGTTGGTTGGAAGAAATTTCCAACCGACAATTAACCACCCATTTTAATAGTATGTAAACAAAAAATGAATAAATAAATAAAGAATTAAAAAGCATTTCAATTTCAATTTAGACAACTATACAATTTAATATTTGGAAATGAAAAAACACACAAAAAACTCACCAGTAGTAGCAACCTTGTAAAGGGGTCTCATGGGTTGGTTTGGTGTGTCTCCGGGAATATAGTCACCCAGGCCGATGGTTGTCAGAGAGATGAAACAGTAGTACAAAGAGTCCAGATAGTCCCATTCTGGTTCCAAAATGCTGAAGACGGATGCCGGGATCGCCAAGAAGAATATTACCAGCATCAAAACTGGAATTTATAAAAATTTGCTTAGTTTATGGGCTTTCTTAAATATGCAAATCAGTGATTGAGTGATTTGAGCCTATTTCCAGAAGACCAGCAAGTTGGTTCTATTTAATATAGTACAAACGCTTGGCTTAGTTAAAAAATAGTGAGAATACTGACGTGACATGTAGGCTCTCTATTATATTATAGTCTGCGTCTCTATTAAAAAAGTAGTCTGGGTATGAGTTATGAGTTAAGTTATGCTTCTTTGGTATGTATAAAAAACCATGTGCTGTGTTGTATACCTTGCCTTGGAACATAGATGGACAGAATGCACATACATATTGCTATGGTCCAATTCAAGGTAGGTATACAACATCAATGATAGTTCTCCATCAATGGATATAGAATCTAAAGTACACATTAAATGCAGTATCTATTGCATTTTGCTTGTATAAAAGCACTTAATTTAACCACATTAATAACACATTATGAATTGTATCACAAATATTATGAAAAATACATCAGCAAATACAAAATAAATAAAAACGCCTAGAGCATATGCAATTTTCATAACTCCATTTTCAGCAACTTGAAATCCTTACAAGAATGGAGAAGGCTCATAGTGCTGATAATACAACATGTTGTAACATTTAACTAAAACATAGACCAAGACTAATAAATTGGTTAAAAAAATGTTGAAATCTGTCAATTAATAACAGAGAAAAAGAATATTAAAGTTAGTGTATTCTAGCGAGGAACAATTGACCTCCAACTCGCCTGTGACGTCACGTAAGCCGGCCGCCAGAGCACGAGTCGCGATCTAGACCGGGTACGAGAGATGACGTCACGCGACTCCACCGAACGGAACAAAATTATTCATGCAAAAAACAAATTTACAATTTATATTAAAATTGATCAATTTTACTCAAATTTTTATTTTCATTCATTGAAAAAAAAAGAAATTTATTATTAGTAAAATATCATTTGGAAAACCGCCATCTTATCTCTTTATTGGCGAGTCGTGATTTCATGGTGTGAAAAATTCAGTGTCATGAAGTGCACGTTTCGTTGCATAAATAAAATCTCACCTCCAAACGGATTTTCAGATTGAAGATAAAATTTCAACGGTTCTTACATGCACTGTCGAATCTGCATTTTTTCTGTGTATTATTTTAAACCATTCAATTTACTTTATATTTTTGGAAAATTAAAAATAAAAAAATAAAAGCGTAAGTATATTGCAGGAAAATTAAACTTCTTTAAAACATTATCCGAAAATACAAATCCGCACTGCCCTGGACAGGGAAACTTTCTTCCAGATGATCGCCGACGTCGGGGGAGACCCGACAGGGCACATGAAGAAGAAGAAGAAAATACAAAGTAAATCGGACGGTTTGAACTAGTAAAATGTAAATAGAATTTTTGCAGATTTAACTGTATACGTATGATTTATTGCAACGTCATATTAGAAGTATTTTTTTAGCACGGTAGAAATTTTATTGGATTTTAATATATTTGGATGTAGAAATGATTGTTTTAAAATTAATTAAAAACTTTGTATTAACGTCTATCGGTTTCGATATCACTGTACCTTCGTCAGAACGGACCCATACTAACTATTCACTACTTATTTTATTAAACAAATGAATTTTTGAACGGGGGTGTGACCACAGTTATGGTGGGGGTAATTGACAAATAGACATCGAAATGGGGAATATATCAAATAATGGACTATTCATAAAATTTAACTAGTTATCAATTATACTGGCTTTAGTGTTCAGTCATTTCTTGATTTTTAATATTTCTAAGTTATCCAATCTAAGGCCTCTATTATTTACATATAGAATCTCGATACTGTTTTTTTTAAACGTGTGGCCTGTTTCCAAAAGATGGTTCGCGAATTCAGAGAAGTTATTTTTATTGAGACATTATTTCAGTAATAAACTAAGTTTTTACGCAACTAATTGCACTTTCATCTACATATTTTTAATTTCGCGCAAAAACGCTCGCAGCTCTGTCATTTCGTCTACGTGACGTCAAGCCTGAGTAAACATTGCACTGTGTCTATGACAACGATTCAAAGAGACGGTGATGGGTACTGAGGCGCGACGTCATTCGCTCTGACCGGTGTTTCAGTTAAAATGGCGGATCGCACAATTTTATACTTTTATTTTATTGAAAATCTTATTAATCTCAATGTATATATTAAAACTGGATCATTTTTTAGAATCCTTTCAAAATATTTTCTTCTCTAAAATCACTTATTCTTTAATTCTATCATTATGCCTATTGGAGACATTTTGTCATAATCGTGAAACAATGACGGATGTGCAAAAAATTCCATATTGACTTTTTTGGATCGTTAAAAAGTGAAAAAAAGAAGCCATCTAATGGTATATAAAAAGTGTATTTTTCTCATTAATTTAACCGTCGTAATACGAAGTCGGTATAACGACAGTTCTGATTTGTGATCGTAGAGCAATGAAGCGTGTCTAAAAACGTCGTTGTACTGCGCTGACTATATTTGAGGTTTTAAAGGTATCCACTTTAAATAACTAACCCAAATTTCAAAGGAAAATCTTTTGTAGTTATCGAGCTCCGACATAGAGTGTCTTTATGTAAATAAAACTTCAAACTGCTCTCCTGCAAACTTGAGAAAAATCATATGCGTGTTATTCTACGATTATGACGATTTTTCGACATTATTTCGACATGTGACACTGCATTTTTCATCTTTCCGGCTGAGTGTAATCGGTGGTGGTGTCAAAATTTCCAATTGGTTTCCAAATTTTCGATAAATTCCATCTACTTGCAACCTCGCTAAGATGCTCGACCCCTCACCAATGATAAACAGATGCAGCAGCCGGATGGAGAAGGGCTGGTACAGGTGGCCCAGCCGATGGTTGAGGGCTCGGAGCAGCGCGGAGGCCGGCAGGAGCAGCCTCTCCACCAGCGCGGCCAGCAGCACCAGGGTCAGGGGGATCCCGCAGGCCGCGTAGGCCATGCAGAACACCTTCCCCGCGCGCGACAGGGGCGTCACATGTCCGTATCCTGGGAACAACAGAAGAAACCGTCAGCTATAAGTCATCGTCTATATTTTCCCTAACTCTTATATAAGACTGTGCTAAAAAATACCTTCGGGAACGGTGGTGTAACACAGCGTTACCTGATTAAAAATCGGCATAGTTTTTAATATGTGATAAAATATACATATAAACAATACAGATAAGAGTTTTTAAAGGTCCCTTTATATAATTATGTAAGGTAAACATACATAATTGCATTATTTTAGTAAATTATCATAAAATCATTGCATATCGATTTTGCGTGCGCTCACGCCGACGTATCATTACAAACTGAATTCAACGACGCGGTCGCCAGATCGCAGTCCGTCTTTGTCTAACACATGTTACGCGACTCTACTGTACTCTTTCGATATTGTTTTCGCTTTCACCGAAACCCAAGCAACCGCTATCTCTGTCCTACCTGAAATGTGTGGTATTGTCGTGCTCTTTCTTGCTCGATTTAACTGCGATGTGCAATATTCTGCTCTCTTTTACACACTGGCCCAAAATACGAGAGTAATGAATAAATATTTTTAATTAAAAAATCCCTACATTCGTAACAGTTTAATTTAGTCATTTTGGTGTGAAAATGTCTATTCGATGATTACAAAAAATGTGACGTTTTAGTTTTCGTAAATAAGGTAGATATTTCATATTTTCTATGACTTATAGACCTACGTTACATCACCGACACACAGGAGCTAAACCCCTATTTTATTATTTATTTATTTCATCGACATAGAGATGCCAACACGGAATACGTGTCGCATCAATATTCTTACTATTTTCAAACCAAGCTGAATGCTTGTGCTATGAAAATAAAATTTCTGGTGTCCTGGAATGGGGCTCGAACCACCAACCACCAGATTACTAGGCGAGCGTCATAACGACCACACCAATAAGCTACTATTTAGTCCCATATTTGAAGTTATGTTGGCTACTTAACATTAAAAAACGTATTATAGTAGATTAAAATATTTAAAAAATTTTCGAGTAAACTTTTTACATTCCAGTTTAAACTCCTTTAAATTCACTGAATTTTGTATTGTTTTCGGTATGCGAAAATTTAAAATACTCGTCAAACAATTTTGTGAAGCATTTTTGTGTTTCTTCTGAAGTCTTATACCTACTGTCGCCGCCTCGTGTACTGTATTGTATGAATTAAAATCCTTATTTAGTTAACATGTGATTAAAGTATCTACGGTACAGCGTGGGCCGTAAGTTAGGGATGTTATCTTTACTCGGTATCAGTTTGTTAGGAAAGATTTCCTTCACCATCGGTAGAGCCAATATTAAGCACTGTACCCACGTACCCACACTAACTCAATTGCAAGCTTATATGAAAAGACCTATACCTACTGTTTGTTTCGCGTTCATATTTTCCCGATATTTATGAGATATATAATAGTAAATTGTTTTCGACAATCTCATAAACCTCTCAACTCACTGAGCGCAAAATCCCCAGTAGTCTATTTGTGAAACAACATGGCTGCCTAGGGTTAATCCCAACCTAAATCGAAAGCTTACTGCGTGGAACGAGAGTGAGTTTGGCAGTGATTGTCTTCGAAAACACATCTGCTGTATAATGTACTACAGTAAATTCATTAATATATTTTATTCTAAGAGAAAAGCTACAGAAGACATTGCTTCTCGTATAAAGAACAGCATCAAAAAATCGCTTCTTGCTCCAAATATAATCATCAATAATGTACCTATGTACCTACTTGTGTGCATGGGTAAACGAGAAATGGTATAGTTTAGAGCATGCTCATTAGCATGCTCTAAACTAGCATTCTCTAACAACTGTACACACTTGCTCGTTATTAGCATGCTTATTTTAAGCGTGCTCATAAATGAGCATGCTCAAAGCTAACAATCAAACACACATGATTATTATCTACCGGCATGCTCTTGTCATGGAATAGGGACGCTCGTGTTCAAACTGAAACAGGAAATTCAAGTGAACCAATAAATCAAAACAGTTCCCGAGTTTCCATTAGCACATTTTTGATTTTAGTTTTTATAATTTTTATTGTAAGATTTGAATCATTCATGTATTTTAATAAAGTTTCATAAACATTATTTCTTGCTATAATATTTTTACGTAGCGGTGACCGAGTATTCCACGGACATTCGTGATTCCTATAATAAGTCATGAAAAGTAATGTTTTGTCATCTCCCCAACGCGCCATATTTGTTTCATCTGTCGCGGACTGAGAAGATCGCATTGACAATCGATACAAGCCGCGAATGACATCAGCATGCTTATAAGCAAGTCTGTTCACACATGCTCAAAAGATACCCCTTCTCACGGTGAATGACATTAGCATGCTCATAAATCAACCGGCGGTTGATTTTTGAGCATGTTAATGTCATTCAGCATTTTGAGCACGCTAATGTCATTTTTTGAGCATGCTAATGTTAGTACCTTAGGATTCCGTCTTGACCCCCAGACAAAGAAGTGAAGTTAATATAAGCGTGATAAAAAATCTATGCAAAGAAGGATTGCCAACTATTAATATCTAAAATATTATCGATTGTTATCACTCTCTCGGTTGTTTAAATTATCAAGGAGCTAGGTACAAATCATCAATCAAAAAATATTTCTTCTTAGTTAGAAACTATGTATATCAATTGAGGTATTTATTCATGCAAAATTAATTATGGAAATCGACTAAATCTCACACTTCCTCAAAAAAGGTTTATTTTAAAAACCCCTTGTGTTTCGGATGATTGATGTTTGGTACTTTCAAACATTCTTACTTGATGGTATGGTTAAACGAACCCTGAAACTAAAGAACTGTTATAAAATACCCCATAAATCTTGCAGGTAGTACTCGCACAACTTAGTATCAAAGATCCGAGCAATACTCGCTTACCTTGTAACTTCTCTGCAGTCTAAAAGCAAGCTACGGTCTGCAAATTTCGATCACCGGAGAATTTCCCGTCCCTCGCAAGATTTCCCATCCCTATTCGCCCAGAAGGCAGGACGTGCTTTCAAAATGGTCGGCTCCTTTTCGCTCCGGTGCATTGGCGGACTGGATGTTGCGCGGGTGGGATCGGGTTAGCATCTGGTGGATGGGCGGTGCTTGCTACATTTTGCCTCCCCTTGGCGGTATTTTACGCCCGCGTTGTGGAAGTTTATATGGGTAAAGTTACGGCCCGCGCGCGGACGGTGCCGGCCGTCTCTTCTTGTAAAAGTGCAGGCTCCCGCCGCGTGCACGGCCGCCATTTGCATTATCAATTCGGTGAGCGAAAAGGCTGTCGGAACTTTTTTAAGCGTTCAAATGAACAAAGTTTAAGCTCGGTGGAACAGGTCCTACGGATAGACAGATGATAAATATTTTCACCGAACCTTTTGAGCTCAATAAATACGTAAACTGTTTTTATAACAAAATTAGGTACCTACCTACTTGTGCAATTAAGATACAGATGTCTCACAGAGACGAAAATATTTATATGGGAAAGTAGGTAAGGAAGTCTTTAGGGTGTTTATAGGGTTTACAACCTAACATATGGCTGGCTTAAGTGATCACTTTACACAATATAACATTCACGATTCTACCCAAGATCGATCACACATCTATAACATTTTTGGATGTTGTGTATATGGTTTTTATCCTCCTTCTGTAATTTATCTTAATTAATGCTGGGGACAAAATGCAGTCATTGTGGTACTAAAAAATGAAATTTTCTGAATGCTGGAAATGAAAATTCAGCCAAGAAACGAATTTTTACTCAATATTTCTCTATGATGTGGAATCGTGGACTTGAAAAGCAAAACAGAGACGGTGGATCGATGTTTTTGAGATGCGGTTTTGGAAACACGTGTCGTGTAGCGTATACCATACAGCGATACGCACAAATTCTTCATGTTACAAGAACTAAAAATCACGGAAAAGCTCAAACAACCGCTTGTCTGAATCGAATCCTACAATTTTTTTTGGTATATCTTGCAGGAATAGGTAGAAGTAGTCGAGGGTCGAAGAGGAAGAGGAATATCCCTCACTCGTTGGACCAGACAAAGCTCCAGACACTTCTCTGGTGACTGCGCTAGGATCTGCAGGATGTCGGGATAGACGGAGGGGAACAGTCAGGAGGACGGAAGTCACGAAGATTGGATCGACTTGGATGATGATACAGTGGGTCTAATTGTATAACAGTTTTCCAATTTCTAACGATAGAAATTGAAAAACGTAAGAAAATTGACACATATTTCCGTATGTATGATACAGAGAAGGACACCTATTGAAATCTATACCTATAAAACTCGATGTCTTCTGTCTGTTGTTTATAAAAATCTACACCATTTGTCCGATTCGACTCAAATTTTGCATATTTAGGACCATAGGCCTTAGGACCCGGCGGGTAACATAGGCACATTTCCCACCTTTCCCTTCATCCCTTTCCCTCCCCCTGATATATTTTCGATGGAAATCTGTAGCGTTCGACCGATCGGGCTCAAAAATTGCAAACTTATTATTTAAGACACGGCGAGTAACATAAGTAACATTTCCCCCTCCCCCTTTACCCCTTCTCCGCCCCATCATATTTTATTAATGTAAATCTGTACCGTTTGACCGAACGGACCCAAAATTTGCAAACTTGTTCTTTAGGACCCGGCGGACAATATAAGTGACATTTATCCCCTCCCCCTTTACCCTTCCCCTCCCCTTTTACCCTTCCCCTCCCCCTCATATATTCTCTATGTAAATCTGTACCGTTCGGCCGATCGGACTCAAAATTTGCAAACTTATTCTTTAAGACCGGGCGGGTAACAAAGATCACTTTTCCTCCTCCCCTTTTACTACGCCCCCTCACTTGATATATTTTCTGTACAAATCTACACCGTTTGACCGATCTGAACCAAATTTTGCATACTTGTGATTATTGATTATTATGTTATCTATCCATTGTGACGTTTGCCTTATAGCTTACCGATCGTGGTGACGACAGTGCTGGAGAAGAAGATGGATTGGCCGAAGCTCCAGTTTGGTTCTCCGGAGGCATTCCTGGAAGCGGACACTCCCCTGTTACCAGCGCGGACCACTTCCTCGATCAGCGACTCCAGGGCTTCCTCTGCAAAGAAATAATAAAACATAATTATTCGACGGACAACTTCAGCTACGAAAACAACCTGGCGTTTTTTATTTTATTTTATCTTATTTTTTATGTTATTTCATTATGTAATTATATTTATACACTTGCGTACGTATGTAAAATATAAATATTAACTAGTTAGTTAATATTTAATTAGTTAACCATCACGCTGTTTCCCCGCAGGGGTAGGCAGAGAGGATTGAACGCCACACTTCTATCCTGGCACACCACTTTTGCTTCGGCCACATTCATACATCTTCTCATACAAGTTCTACGGTTGTTGCGGCTTTTAACGGGGCCATCCTCAAACACTTGTTGTATCTGATCGTGCCATGTCTTTCGCCTGACACCCTCTATTTCTGTTGCCTTCAACACTCGCCAATTATATTTTCTTAACCATCCTTTCCTCGTTCATATGTTCCACATGACCAAACCATCTCAGCACTCCTTTCTTTATTCTATCTACCACACTACAGCCAGCATTGCATTCACGTCTAATTTGTTCATTCCTTACTCTATCGACCAAAGACTTTCCACACAAACGTCTTAGTAACCGCATTTCTACACTACAGCCAGCATTGCATTCACGTCTAATTTGTTCATTTCTTACTCTATCGACCAAAGACTTTCCTCACAAACGTCTTAGTAACCGCATTTCTACCGCATTCAGTCTACTTTCATTCCTCTTTTGCCAATTCCAGGCTTCACTTCCATACATTAGGGTTGGCACTAGAACGCCATTATGACCCGTTAGTCTTGCTTCCTTTGAAAGATTCTTATTGAGCATAATTGCATTTAGAGCACCATTAACTTTGTTTCCCGCTTTTACATTATTAATATAAATATTAATAATGTAAAAGCTCATGAAGAGGTAGATAATTTGAAAATAAAAATGTAAAATACCATATTCCTCATTACGGAAAATATGTCCGAAGTGTGCAGTTGTAGGAGTTCTCTTAACTTATTCAGGTTTCTTATAATCTCTTCATTGGTAGTGTTGTTACCCTATATAGGAGATCTTTAGCTTATGTATTAAACAGCCATATCTCAAATCCCTCCAACTGTTATGTTATTGTTCAACAACGTCTAGACATACAACGGGTGCCCAGACACATCAGAGGGTATTCTTTTTCTTCTGCATAGAAGACGAAGATGAATAGAGTGTTATCTTAAAGTACACAAAAGGCTTTTCGTACCTTACTAATTAGGGTTTACACTGTCAACAAACTCTTTCGACAAAGATATACAATCATTGTAATCTAAACTAATATATAAAGAAGTAAAGTTTGTAAGTTTGGATGTACGAGGTAATCTCCGAAAGTACCTACTCATCCGATTTCAAACATTCTTTCACCAATATTTAGAATGGACTTTCAGGGTGGACACGAGCTATATATTATCCCATTAAAATAAAATAGATTTTCGTGGTGACCTGTTTTACAACCAAAGTCGTCGAAAAAATGGTCGAGCGATGCGTTTTATACTAACGCTGCCTTAACGGTAAGAGATATTTAAATACTTTCTATGAAGTTGTAGAACTCAAAAAGTGTACACGACGACATATATCTATATGTTAAGGTTAATTCACAAATTGATAAAATATGAATAAAAGTTACGCATGCGAAGCCGCGGGCACAGCTAGTCGGCCCGATTCTGAAAATAACAATGTCTGGATCTTTAAGATCTTTATCCCAACACTTAATAGACGATAATAAAAATCAAAAATGTCCAGAGCGGATTTTGTAATTCTACGGCTCAAATACACTGTATTAAAAGATGATATAAGAAAGATTGTTTCTTACAAACGTATTAATTTCTTCATCCACAGCGTCCAGATGAAATATCATGGCTAAACTTGTCATGACCGCGTTCGGCGTTACCGCGTATTCAAATCTTCCCATCCTGACATTTGACAGATATGTCTGGATCTTTAAGATCTTTATCCCAACACTTAATAGACGATAATAAAAATTAAAAATAAACGAGACATAGCTTTACGTCGGTATTTGTTTCTGTAAGTATCTACATGAGATAGATATTATAGAGGGAGGGAGAAAGATGTAAATTGTTATCTGTCAAATGTCAAGATGGGAAGATTTGAGTATGCGGTAACGCGGTCATGACAAGTTTAGCCATAATATTTCATCTGAACGCTGTGGATGAAGAAATTAATACGTTTGTAAGAAACAATCTTTCTTATATCATCTTTTAATACAATGTATTTGAGCCGTAGAATTACAAAATCCACTCTGGACATTTTTAATTTTTATTATCGTCTATTAAGTGTTGGGATAAAGATCTTAAAGATCCAGACATTGTTATTTTCAGAATACGGACGAGTATCTATGTTATATATGAATAGGTTTAAATGAGAAGTTTCCAAGGTTTCCAAGAATTACTCCTTTTTATGCCTTTGGCGTCCGAGCCCATGAGCAGTGATGAATCTGGATCTAGCAAGGCCCATTATCGCTGAAGGATTCAGCTCCGGACAAGAAAGTTAGTCCTTAAGCACCACGAGAACTTTTTTGTGTTTTCCAACAATGAGGTCGATTTCTGAATCCCATCTCGGCCCGAATTCACAAACAAGTAGCATTGCCAAAGTTTTTTTGGGTTGAAGCGGAGGAAACTTTGAGAATAACTTTCACAGTCGGGGGAAACTGAGAAAAAGGCAATAATTTTTTAGTACTGCTTAGAGTGTGTATGCGGTAAGCATAATTTTTAAGAATTATGCATTAACAAAGTTTGCATATTTTTTTCAACATTTCTAACTTATTTTTTACAAAACGTTGAACCATCATTACAGTAATTTATATCGATTACGAAAAATTAATTGATTCATTCATTGGAATGTTTTCCAATTGGAATTCGAAGGTTTTTTATTATTTTAGTCGACTTGTATAAAAGGGAATGATTTATTCATATTCGATATAAGTTATTGTAATGATAGTCCAACGTTTTACAAAAAAATAAGTCATTGAACATTGATGTCCCATATCTCCGTAACAATCGACATTAAGTCATGGTTGCTTGAACATTTTCGACTCATAATCAAGGCAAAAATATAGTCCTACGATGTTATTAATGTTTTCCAAATAACCCCGTATATTATCTTTGTATAAAAATAAAATAAATGAATAGCAAAAAATGTTAATTACTTAATGGTAGTGAACCGTGAACTATGTGTTATTTAATACCATCACTAAACTTTTAAATCTTACACGATATACCTGCAGTTCTCAGGATATGTAAAATAAAGCGTAGATACCAATCATATCGTTACTTACAACATTGTACACTTCGTCAATTTTGACGTTTGACAGATGTCATGACATTTCTCACCGTAAGTTCCGCTTGTCACTAATAAAGCTACGAGGGATGTTCTGTTATATTCCGTAAAGATTCGCAAAGAAAAACAAATAAACAAATTGAAAATTTGCGGCTGACACCCGATTATTATAAAGGCGGAATATTGAGAAGGCCGGGGTTTGATGCAGGCTTTAGCGCCAATACATAGACGGCCGTATTATGAATATAACGAGATTGTTATTTGGGATTGTTATCCCAACACTCAAAAATAGAAAACGACCAAACATCCGTCAAATGTCAATATTTCTGTCATTGTGACGAAAATATTGGCTTTGATTTGTGGGGGCATACACGTGTACACACCCACATACATAGCCACCGAGGTACACGTGCCTCAAGACCCTCCCACAGGTTTAATGTTTGAACTCTTTGAATGAAGAAATAAGTAGATTTATATGAAACTAACTGATTTCTACCAATTTTAAAAATAATATTAGAACCTACTTATATAATATAATATTCGTCAAAAACTAATCATAGGCAAAACTCTAGGTTGTAATGACTGGTTTGCATGGTGATATAAATATTGCTTCGACATCAAATGATCAGGTATATTTTAAGATCACCAAGACATCGTGGAGGTCACAATCAAGAAGGATTAACACATGTTATGCACATGTGGAGACACTACACTCCATGTATGTGTAACAAAATGAGGCACCGTTTACTAATTTTAAATAATTTATATGCCATTACTGTGTAACTGTTAGGTGTTGAATGGTGTTATTGCACCATAGTAGATATTTAAACACAAGATGCAATTTTTGTTGTCCGTCTTGGGTTTGAGATGGTATGGGCATACAAGACGGAGATCACTAGACGACACGTGAAGCAGGCAATGTCTACGGAGCTTCATCGATAGTCATCCAGTGGAAGACCAAAGAACTTCTGGATGACTCAATGCTCCACAATATTACAGAGAAACGGCCTGGATGAAAACGATACCCAGAACCGAAGAAGATACAGCCTGAGAACGAAAAGAGCCGACCCCAACACCCTACCTAGGCAATGAGTTGGGACAGTGCAAGGAAGAAGAAGTCTTGGGTTTTTAATGAAAACTGTTTATAAATACCTTTTAATCCACATTACCCTCACTAAACATATCAAATTAATTGAATAATGTAGATTCATGACTACTTTTCCAAGGTCTCGTATAAAAATGCAAAAGTCGTAAATGCAAATTAATTAAGTAACTGTCGTAAATCTACGTCTACGATAACAATCACCAAAATGACAATCTTATTATTTTCGGAATATGACCGAGGGTGTGCTTGTGTAGGGAGGTTATGGGTGATGGGTGGAGCAAGGAAGGGATGGGGAGTACCACCAAAATGCGCAACAGATTTTTTGATGTGGTAACATTTCCGTAGCGTTGGAGTTCCGGGTCAATTATTTGCGTGGCGACAACTATTAACGTTAACATTTTCCGACCCTGCCATCGCGTGCTTCATAAAACGCAAAAAAACTAGCTATACTCCTATCTAAATGCTAATTTGATTTTTGTAGTTGTATTTATAGATAAATTTTGCCACTATTTTATCACAATTGTTTATGTATAAACTGAATTGTACATTATAATAATTTTTTAAATATTCTAAAGCTATAACAGACGTTTTACAGAATTTTAAAGCGTATGTAATTAATTTTGATGAAATCTCTTTTTATCACTACTATTTAAAACATCAACATTGTGGTCAGGCATTTTTACAAAATTTTAGTATATACCTAACCACTTACAGAGATTTTTAGTCTACCGGTTTCGAGGCGTACCCGACTCTTTGTCAGAACAACTACTGCACTAGCGTGTGAATCCCACTACACACTACAACCATTGTATTATTCAACACCTTCACAAAATATTTCTCACATGCGTGTTAGTCTAACCGAAGGCTAACATGCGCCAAGGTTCCTACCAAAAGAGATCAAGCATTTGAGGGATGGAAGAGGGTGACCTATGGTTGTGGTGTGTAGTGGCATTTACATGCTAGTGTAATGGTGGTCCTAGCGAAGAAACGGGTACGCCTCGTAACCGGTAGACTAAAAATCTCCATAAGTGGTTATATACTAACATAACTAAATTTTGTTAAATCTCATTTTATTTCTGAAGTACGGTTTTTCAGGTGCGGGCTCTAGCCGTGGGCTCTCAGCAAAGAAAGAGAGTTATAAGTGGTTAGGTTAGGTTAGGTTAGGTTAGGTTAAGTTAGGTTAGGTTAGCATAGCGGTTTTTCAGGTGCGGGATCTAGGCGTGGGCTCTCAGCAATGAAAGAGAGTTATAAATGGTTAGGTTAGGTTAGGTTAGGTTAGGTTAAGTTAGGTTAGGTTAGCATAGCGGTTTTTCAGGTGCGGGATCTAGGCGTGGGCTCTCAGCAATGAAAGAGAGTTATAAATGGTTAGAAACGAAATGCGAGTATATCGTGAATTTTTATTTACACAGAAATATGAATACCATCGCTCTAGCCAGACAACTTATCGAATTCTCCATCGAACGTTTTATTTGCTCGATCCTCATCCGGGGACATCTCTTGGGCAAACAGACGGTATTTGAATAACTGATTGCATTTTTTCCCCTTTTTTGTAGAGATCTATGGATACAACCCATTTATTCATTGTAAAGTTGAACGAATGTTTAAGGAACGATTGTGAATTTATCTATTATTGAAGTTATTTTCTTTAGGCACGTTTACAGCGAAATTTTAGGATGCAACTAAATGCGCACGCATCATGCAACTGAATATTTTCACACCATGAAGTTACGACTTTACCAATCAAAAGATGTCGGTTTTCCGATTGAAGTATTAAAGAATTAAAGAATTAATTTACCTTTGTTTAGGCATGATGACAGTATTAAAGAATTAAAGGATAAGTGACTTTAGAGAAGAAAATATTTTGAAAGGATTCTAAAAAATGATCCAGTTTTAATACACACATTTAGATTAATAAGATTTTCGATTAAAAAAAAATTTAAAATTGTGCAATCCGCCATTTTAACTGAAACACCGGTCAAAGTGAATGACGTCACGCCTAAGTATCCATCACCGTGTCTTTGAACCGTTGCCATAGACACAATGCAAGGCTTGACGTCACGTAGACGCCATGACAGCTGCGGGAGTTTCTGCGCGAATTTAAAAATAGGTAGATGAAAATGCAATTAATTGCGTAAAAATAGTTTATTACTGAAATAATGTTATTTTCGGTAATAGTAGACGTGTACCTACATTATAGAAAGTTTTTTCAAAATCTGTCATCATGTCTTTTCTAAAAGTGACGAAATTAAGTTATGATGTTATGAAAATTGCATATGCTCCGGGCGCTATTATTGTATTTTTCTATATGCTGATTTTTTCATTATTTAATTGTGATCAAATTTACAATTATTCTGATTGAATTGCGCGCTTACTGTTTAATTTTCTCTCTTTTGAACAAGAAAAATGCAACTCGGTACGTGGGTACTGTATTTAATGTGTATTTTTTATCTGTTAATGGAGAACTGTCATTGATGGTCGGTGTTGGAGTTATGCTCCAACTCAAGGTATACAATACAGCACGTGTTTTTTTTTAGACTAAAGAAATATAATTGCTCACGCGCGTAACAATTTTTTTCTTAAAACAGTACCTACATATTTTATGTTAAAGTTAGATTAGAAACAACCACTTAAATGAAACTGTAAAATTGTTTTATCTGTCATTAGTATCAAATTGACTTGTCTATACTTATATCTTTCTGTGTCATCCTTTAATTGTGGGAGTCATTTAACTATTTTTTCTGTATTTTGTTCTACCAAGCAATTATGTCTCTCTGTTGGATGACCGAATAAAAAAAAAATATTTAAGTAAACATATTAGCGTATAGCGCATACAAACAAATAAGATACGCATTAGTATAGATGCTGGGAAACAAATATTAATTAAATAATACTTATCTTAGTAAAAAAAACTATTTCAAATCAACTGTTTCTGTATTCGTGTCAATGCTTCTGTTATTTTACTTGTTCGTACGCATCAAATTTGTTTATCGAATCTGGAAGAAACGCACCCTAAACTGAATGTTTTCTACTGTTGTATTTTGCTACTGTTGTATTTTGCTACTGTTGTATTTTGCTATTACTTTGTGGTTATTCATTATCATTATCTTTATCTTTGAGTCCACTTTTAAATATGTTCCCTCTTAATAGTAATATTCCCTGCGAAATCCCACCTCCTACCCCCACTATTGGCACTCCGTCCTTTCACCTTTCACACTAGTATATAAGCATAAAATTTTTGTATGTTTAGGCAGTTAAAATTCTCCCTGAAGAAGCTACGGTCGTAGCGAAACCCGGTTGAATTTGAAAATAAATATAAGTGGTGTCAAACAAAGTTATTTTTATTTATTTAATCACAATGTCTCACCACCAAGTGTTTGCTTCCTTCGAAAATTTAAATAAATATATGTAAAAGTTGGTTGCTTGACTAACTAGAAACTTTGCGCGACGGCCTTGGAGCTTATCAAAGTATTCAATTACCTTTACCGTGCTCGCGGAGGTTTAGTTTCAGACGCCTTGATCCTTGAAAGCCTTATTTCTCGCGCTCAAAGCTCTCATGTCAATGTAATTTTATTAGCTACGTTTTCTACCTACGTTTTTACGAAAGGTCGAAACGTGACGCTATAAATTCCGCTTTCTGAACAAACCCCCTGACAATATCCAATACTCAACTTCTCAATATCGATAAAAACAAACAAAAGTATGTTATTCGTATATTTTAAAATTTTTAATTACAATTAAAATTGTAAAAAATGCTATGACTAAGATGGTTAAAATTTGTAAAAATTGATCCACTATCAATTTTTACAAATTTTAACCACAAATATGAGTTTCTAAATGCCTTAATTTTGGAACAGCTAAGGATTCGAGTACTGCTTAGTTCTGACATCTTAGTGTGAGATTTTTAGTGATTTCCAAAGTCCAAGAGTTTGTCTTCGCCAACTGGTAAAGTAATAAAGCAAGTGTCCTTAGGTTTTTACGGCCGTTCAGAATCTTCTGTGTATAGTTTTCTGGGATATTCTGCCGTGTATATGTGACCTCCCTGGCCAACGTTTCGGATCCCATTGCAGGGTCCATCATCACATCAGCCCTGATGATGGACCCTGCAATGGGATCCGAAACGTTGGCCAGAGAGGTCACATATACACGGCAGAATATCCCAGAAAACTATACACAGAAGTAATAAAGCAGTTCGCAGATGATCTGGTCTGGGTATCCGCAGAGGAAGCCGCAGCTACACCAGTAACGGCGAGAGGTAAGTGACGTACGTGAATTTGCCTGGAACCACGGTAAAAAATAAGCCGCCATTTTCTGTCATTTAGAGATTTATTTTTGATCATCGACGTTGCACAAACAAAATCTCGAACTACACAATTCTGTCTACTATATATTCTACAGCTTTAACTAACTGCGCTGTGGCGGCGTGGGTAGCTCACGCAGAAAATCCGATTCAGTTTATATTCTCAGGTAGTGACATGTCGCTGTTTTTTCCGCCTACAAAAGCAGATAAAATCCAGACTGCTGTCCAGAAACATCAAGATATTAGTGTACAAAACGCTTATTAGGCCAGTGCTCATGTACGCAGCTGAGACGTGGGTACTAACTAAGAGGAATGAGCGGTAATGGGCGTTCTTGACAGGAAATTTTTGAGGCGTATCTTCGGACCGGTTCTAGAAAATGGACTTTGGCGCAGATATTACAACAATGAGCTCTATACTCTGTTTAAGGAGCCAAACGTCATAAAATTTATAAAACTGGGAAGACTTCGGTGGCTGGGTCATGTGGAGAGAATGTCCGAGCATCAAGCACCAAAGTCACTCAAGGCCAATAGAGCGAAGGAGCTTAGGAAGGCCAAAATTAAGATGGAGTGACAACGTCCTCGAAGATATCTCTGCCTTAGAGCTTCGAAACTGGAGAGAGCTGGCACTAGATCGAGACGAGGAGGAAAATTATTGAGGAGGCCAAGACCCACCAAGGTTGTAGTGCCAAGAATGATGATGAGTGACATGAAACCCAATTGTCTCCAGGTGCTGTGAATGATTAGTCGCATGACAATTGCTGACAGCAAGAATGTGCTGACAGCTAGAATGACAAGCAAAAATCGTGGGAGCGAGAGAAATAGGCTTTTCCTGGTGCCTACGAGACTGCTTTGAACTGCTCTCCTGTCTGCGCTTCGTTCTGACTTCACTCATTCCCCTTTAAGTTTTATGTTTGTTTTTGTTCATTTTTTTGTACAGTTTATGTACATTTTAACTTGCCCTTTGAGCTTTCCCCAGAGGCCGTCTACACCTTAAACAATATTTCATTCCACAACCCACGCGACATCTTCCCCAAACTACAAAAATATCGAAATATATATTATAAGTAGCACGAAGATTGATGGAACTAGCACTTAAAGCTACAGATACACATAATTATTTGGTGGCACGTGAGCATGCGCAGTATCGACCTTCTTTAGGCCTTGCTTATTAGTGGCATGTGTGTACGTACATTGCTTGTAATGAGCATGCCACTTAGTGGCATGCTCATTACAAGCATTGCTTATTAGTGGCATGTGTGTACGTACATTGCTTGTAATGAGCATGCCACTTAGTGGCATGCTCAAAAATCAACCGCCGGTTGATTTATAAGCATGCCACAGTCATTCATCATAGAGAAGGGGTATCTTTGGAGCATGTGTGAACAGGCTTGTTTATTATGAGCATGCTTATGTCATTCGCGGGATTCGCGGCTAGTATTATCAATGCGATCTTCTCAGTCCGCGACAGATGAAACAAATATGGCGCGTTGGGGAGATGATACAACATTACTTTTCGTGACTTATTATAGGAATCACGAATGTCTGTGGAATACTCGGTCACCGTTGTGTAAAAATAATGTAGTGAGAAATAATGTTTACGAAACTTTATTAATAGGCATGAATGATTCAAATCTTACAATAAAAATTATATAAACTAAAATCAAAAATGTGCGGATGGAAACTCGGGAACTTTTTTGATTTATTGGTTCACTTGAATTTTCTATTTCAGTTTGCAAAGTTTCCATTTTGAACGAGAGCGTCTCTATTCTATGACAAGAGCATACCACTAGTAAGCATGTGTGTTTGATTGTTAGCTTTGGGCATGCTTATTTATGAGCATGCCACTAATAAGCATGCCAGTAATGAGCAAGTGTGTACAGTTGTTAGGGCATGCTCATTAGCATGCCACTAAAGAAGCATGTGTATCTGTACCTTAACCGACGGACGCCGTCTTCGGAGGACAATAATAATAACAGTGCCACGTGCTCCTGTCATTCCTGCTGCCCGCGGGGCGAGAGGGAACCCGAAATAGGTCTTTCCCGAAGCAGGGTTGCCAACCGTCCCGTATTGTTGAATCGAATCCATTTCCCGTATTCATTTGTACACCATATGAAAGGAAATCCAATAAAGCACGTTTGAC
>JADDOH010013079.1:0-16044 GCA_016648135.1 Agrypnia vestita
GACTTGGAGACATTTTGATGGGATGATTGTGGTGTTGTCAAAGTAATCGGAGATTCCGTCGGTTCCGTGGCTACGAAGGCCGGTTTGAGGCGATCGATGCTGACAGTTACGTCCTTCCCTCTCACACGGATTGTATACGTCCTCTCGTTTCGGCGGAGGACTTCGTGGGGACCACTGTATGGGTGCTGGAGTGGGCTCTTGACGGTATCGTCCCTCAGAAAGACATGTGTAGATTTGGGAAGGTCTTTAAAAATGAACTGTCTCCTCTCTCCATGGCGGGTGCCTTCTACTGGTCGTAGCTGGGTGAAGTATTGCCGCAGTTCCTTGATAAATTTATCAGTGCCATCATCGACCGTCGATCGTGTGGTGATGAATTCGCCTGGTAGGCGGAGTGGTTCTCCATAAACCAGTTCGGCTGAAGTGGTAGAAAGGTCGTCTCGCCAGGCAGCTCTGATTCCCATCAGTACGGTGGGAAGCACTTCTGTCCAGCGGTTGTTTTGGTGGCATTTTATGGCTGCTTTCAGCTGGCGGTGTAGTCGCTCTACCATACCGTTTGCCGCAGGGTGGTATGCAGTCGTGTGGATTTGAGTCGTTCCTGCTAGGCAACTTAAATTCCTGAAAAGCCTCGATTCAAACTGCCTGCCCTGGTCTGTCGTGACTCGGAGCGGAGTCCCGAACCGGGTAATCTACCCCTGGTAAAATGCTCGCGCCACCGTTTCTGCCTCTTGGTCCTTGATTGGAAAAGCTTCTGGCCATCTCGTGAACCGGTCCACGCAAGTCATGCAGTACCGACATCCTTCTGACATTGGCATGATGATGATGTCGATATGGACATGTTCGAACCTGGCCGAAGTTTGAGGGAAGGTTCCTAGAGGTGCTGATACGTGCCTTGACACCTTACTGCGTTGGCACTGGAGGCAGTTACGTGCCCATTTCCTAGCGTCAGCTTTGATGGACGGCCAGACATAACGCTGTGTTATGAGCTTGACCGTCGCCTTGCTACCTGGATGAGCCAGTTGATGGACCGTATTAAAAGCTGCCTGTCGGAACTTCTGTGTGACGAAGGGCCTGGCTGTCATCGTAGAGACGTCGCAGAAAAGGTCTGCGCTGGTGCCAGGAATTCTTACTTTTTTCAGCTGTAAAACAGATCCTTCCCGCAAAAACTTCTCCAATTCCTCATTGCCCACCTGGTCCTCAGCTAACGCTGTGTAGTCCAGGGGAGTATCTATAGTCTCTACCCTGGAGAGGGCGTCTGCGACAATGTTGTCCTTGCCCGCCACATGCCGTATGTCGGTGGTAAATTGGCTGATGTAGTCCAGATGTCGGAATTGTCTTGGCGAACACTTATCAGCTTTCTGCCGAAAGGCGTAAGTGATCGGCTTGTGATCTGTGAATATGGTAAATGTCCTGGCTTCTACCATGTGGCGGAAGTGCTTCACAGCAAGATATATGGCCAGGAGCTCTCTGTCGTAAGCGCCGTATTTCTTTTCGGCGGCACCAAATTTTTTCGAGAAAAATGCCAGCGGTTCCCAGTTTCCATTGACGAGCTGATGGAGTGCGGCGCCGGCTGTGGTCTCGGAGGCATCGCTGATGATTGATAGCGGTGCGTCACACTTTGGGTGCGCGAGCAGCGTTGCCTGAGCAAGGGCTTCCTTACACTTTTCGAATACTTCGATGGAATCTGGTGTCCAAGGAACGGGCTGTTTCCCTTTTTGGTTTCCTTGAAGGAAGTCGTTGAGGGGTGCTTGCATTTCTGCGGCCCGGGGCAAGAATCTACGGTAGAAGTTCAATGCCCCCAGGAACCGGCGGAGATCTTTAATTGTCTCCGGTCTTTTATAGCCCCTGATAGCTTCGACTTTCTCTGGAAGGGGGTAAGTGCCCTCGCCGGACACTAGATACCCCAGAAACTTGACTTCTGGTACTCCGAAATGGCATTTGCTGGCGTTGATGACCACACCGTATTCCTGCAGACGCTGGAACAGTATTTCGAGATGGGTCATGTGCTCTTCTTTCGATGCCGAGGCAACGAGTATGTCATCGATGTATGCGTAACAGAAGTCCAGTCCCCGGGTAACTTCATCTATGAAGCGTTGAAAGGTCTGGGCTGCGTTCCGAAGCCCGAAAGACATGACAGGGAATTCGAAAAGCCCGAACGGCGTGGATATGGCCGTCTTTGGGACGTCTTCTCGTGCCACTGGAATCTGGTTATATGCCCGTACCAGGTCAATGGTGGAAAAGATATTGGTACCTCTCAAAGACTGAGCGAAGTCCTGTATATGGCGAACAGGGTAGCGGTCCGGAATAGTCCTGGCGTTCAGGCTCCGGTAGTCACCGCACAGTCGCCACTGGTCGTCTTTTTTGGGGACCATGTGTAGTGGTGAAGCCCAACAGCTCTCTGAGGGCCGGGCGATACCGAGGCGGACCAAGGCCTCAAACTCCTTCTTAGCTCGCTTGAATTTTTCGGGAGCGAGGCGTCGGGGTCGTTCAGCTACTGGAGGACCCTGGGTGGTCCTAATATGATGGGTGGTACTATGCTGAATTTCCTTGACCGTGCCGTCCGGGCGCGTGAGATCGGGAAATTTCTGTAGGAGGACATGGTAAGAGGACGTACCTGCGACAGTCTTGATGGAGGCGACCTTGTCGGTGCTCTGTTTACCGGGTGCTGTCAGATTCGTCACCTGGTCTAGTAGCCGCCCATTCCGAACGTCGACCAGCAATCCGTACCTCGCCAGAAAATCTACTCCAATGATAGGCCTGAAGACATCGGCAATTACAAATCTCCAGGTGAAGTCGCGTCGAAGGCCCAAATTCAGGGTAAGCGTCAGGCTGCCGTAGGTGGCAATGGTACTGCCATTTGCTGCCGATAGCTCATATGCCTGTTTTGCAGGGCGTCCATGGACCAGGCGCCGTGGATAGACACACAGGTCCGCACCCGTGTCCACCAGGAACTGAGTGCGGGTTATTCGGTCCGTGATGAAAAGGCGACTTACTTGATTAGGGCTGGGGATGCTGGTCGCCATCAGTTGGAGCCCTGAGCGTTTCCCTGCTCAAAAGAACAGGGGGCTTGACATTTATGGGCATTGGCTCGAAAGCGCCAATGGTACCAGCAAATGTCATGGGGTTGCGGTCCCCTAGATCGGCTTCGGGTACGTGATCTTCCAGTGCTGCAGCTTCTAGGGTGTGGACTGGAGCTTCGGGACTGGCGGTCCTGCATGCGTAGCTCCGCTATCTCTCTGCGCAACGCAGCCAGCTCCTGTTGCAGCGACTGCGTTTCAGTCTGCCCCCTCGTAGTAGTGGACACCTCATTGAGGGAGGGCCTGCTGGTGTAGTCGTCAATGGCGTCGGCGAGGTTAGCCACTCTGTCTAGTGGGGTATCCTGCTGAGTGGCAAGGACCACCTGCATGCTCCGCGGAAGACGGCCCATCCACAGCGTTCTCAGAACCTCGTCGGACACTGTATTTCCCGCAAGAGTACGTAAATGTCGGAGGAACTGAGACGGCTTGCGGTCCCCCATATCCTCAAGCTCCAAGAGCCTCCTCGTCTTCTGCTCCTGGGTGGAGCTGAGGCGCCGCGTAAGTTCACTCTTAAGGAGGGCGTAGGCTCCAGCTTCTGGTGGGGCAACGATGATATCCCGGACCTCCTGGGCGTAAGTGGGGTCCAGGGCTCCCAAGACATGACCAAATTTGGTGGCGTCTACCGTTACCCCCGCCGCGTCGAAACTTTGTTCCACAATGGCGAACCACAACTCGGGGTCGTTGGGGTAGAACGGCAGAATGCGCACTGCCACGCGACTGATTTTTGGGGGCACGGTGGCGCTGCTGGGTAGTTCTCGGTGTTCTTTGTGTGGCTGGGCATCTTGGGGATGGTTTGAGCGTGATCGTTTCACTATCGCCTTCCAGTAATGTTCGTTTACGGCCGGTATAGAGTCCTTTCGGGAGTAGTGGTACGCACTTACACACACGAGATGTAAAACACTTTGTCCATCTGCACCCCTGACGCAGTGAACGTTCTTGGCACTTCTGCAATACGCCAGGGAGTGTGTTAGTATGCGCGCACTTTCACCGTTCTTTATAAATTGTCACTGTTTACTATCTTTCATCCATTCGGCTTCCCAAATTGAAAAAAAAAACTTCATATCACGTCGGGGTCACCACTGTTGTGAATGTTCGTGGTCGATGGTATGAAAGTGCGATATGCAGTTACTGTTTATTCCTCGACCGGAGTGAGGCTCCGGGAGCAAATAAAATATACAGTGTTCCAGTGTGCACATAAGTTATCAATCACAAAATTATCAATCACAAAATAAAATAGTAAAATATCGAAAGTATAGGACAAAGAGAAATGAACTACAGATATGAGACGCGGACCCAGGTTTTCTAAACAACGACCGGGCGGTACTTGAGATGAATCTAGACTGGGGCACGGCGTCATCTCATCCGAATCCCTTTGCTACATTTGTTTACGTAACCGGCGATGTCTCCGCCGCAGACGTTGTTTATGTTAACCTAATAAAAAAAAGGGTCCCCGCTCGTAGGCAGGTAGATGGCGCGAGCCGGCTGAGCGCCGCTACATATGTTTTGTATTTTACTTTGTAAAATACATATTACGAGTTATTAATTACTACTATAGTTTCGTAAGGGCCAGTCCCTCTCATCATCAGGTATACTTAATGACTAACTTGTATATAAAATATATTAATCTATTCGGGCAGGTCAGGGAGCCGAGCGATGGGGACGAGTATTATTTTTTAAATTTAAAATAAAAAAAACATATTTTTAAATAAAATATTGCACCGTGAAGTAACTGCCACTTGATTCACTCTCATCCTACACTTAAAAGAGAACAAAACAAATTCCTGAGCTATTTCAATTATAAACTTAATATACCAAGAGAGCAACTCAATTACGATTCCCCATAATGTTCAGTTAACTTATTAAAACTGTGAGCGAAAAATACTAATTTTTTATTAAATGAATTTTTTAACATGAACTAATAAAATTGACAGCCCTGACCGAATGCAAACCTGGTCAGTAAGAACTCTGAAGTTGCCGATGTGCAGAACATATAACGTTAACGAAATATAAAAAATCTTAAGAAAGAAAAAGAAAACACCAGATCCAACATGAAGCAATAGTGAACGGTTTCACGCATATTGTTACGAATTATATTTTTTACAACTTTTGAACCTGGTTGTGAAGCTGTTAATAAATTTCTTCTTTTTTTAACCATTCCCCACAATCCGATTGCAAACGAGTATTTTTTTCAATAGCCATTCGCTCGGCAGTAGACAACCTAAGTATATTTATAAAATCTTCCTTAGCCTTGTTAAATGTGTCATCCATATCGGCCTCTGGCAATTTTCACCATATCCAGCGTCCTCCAGAGGAACTGTGATGTGTTCAGAATGTTATTTAATATTTTTTTGATTTTTTCCTAATTTTTCCAGTTCCAAGCGTTGTATAGAAATTATTGTACTCAAATCCACCACAGCGGCTACGCATCTCCCACCATACGACTGTCTCCCGGTAAAATTAATTATTTTCCCCTATAAACTTAGCAATTATGCTGTTATAAGTGTTATAAGGCTATAATACTATCTTAATTATAAATCAAAGCACGTGAATTATTAGCCAAACGACAACAGTAGTGTACTATTTTTGGAAATAAGTTAGATGATATGAAATCTCCGGTAGGATATTTTGAATTTTTACAAAAATAAATATCACATTTCAAATGATCGCCAAAAACACACCTAGAACTATTCAGTATGTCACGACTCAAAATACAATTTTTTTTCAAATGTATTGTTTTCAGATATTCTAAAATTAACCCGCCACCGGTGACGTCAATTTGACTTACATCATTGGTGACGCCGGTCTCTCTGCAGGGGGTTGGCGCCAAAACTCCAGAACGTGCGTCCACTTCGACGTCGCAGAGTGAACTGACAGACAGACTCGAAATCACGACAAAAATCAATCAATCTCTCCCTCTACCATTCCCTCCAGTATAGTTTTGAGCAGATTTTAATGGCGTAAAATATGCCCCATCCATTTTGCACGCCTTTTCGAGATGATATTCATCATGTGCCTGGTTTCATCGATCCTGCTGAGAACCTCTTCATTCGTAATGCGGTCTCTCCAGGAAATTCCTAGGGCACGTCTGTAGGTCCACATCTCGAAGGTTTTTTTCTCTGTCGCCAATACACCATGTCTCACATCCATACAGCAAAATACTCCACACATAAGTTTTTATTAATTGCTTGCGGAACTTCAGTTTTATATTATTGGATTCGAAAATCTTTGACTTTTTGTTAAACGCAAGTTTCACTTGGTGGATGCGACTGTCAACCTCTCTTTTTGTGCGGCCATCCCATGTGATTTTACTCCCAAGATTATATGTTATACCCTTGTTTATTCTCATGCTGAACTTAGTATTTAGGATATTGTCCATAGTTTCCAATGCCTCTTTTAGTTCAGCCTCGCTTTCTGCGATTAGAGCAATGTCGTCTGCAAACCTTATCATATCAATTTTTTGGCTGTGAATTCTAACGCATCTTCTGTGGCCCATTTCTTCTCTTACTTCGTCTATCGCACTTTGAATATACCTGTGGAGGTGGATGTGCCCTCCGGTTTAGGATGACTTGATGCGGTGTTGATGATGTAAAGTAACGATGATTTTACAGAATTTATTGAATTGCAAAAGTAAAAGTTATAAAGAATACAGTAGGTACAAAGGTTACAAGTGAAAGGGTGACGTTCGAAGGTATGACGGCGAGGGCTTCCGCTGTACGAGCCGTTCCCTAGGGAAGTGAGATAGTCTGCTCTGGAGCCTACCGTTTTTATAGTTGTTATGGACAAAGGACTCGGTGTATTTTCACTTCACCTTACTCGGCCGCTCGTGTGGCTAATATTTAGTCTGGTCAGCAATGTGAGTTCATCCGCTCTTCATGCCCTCTAGCAATTCTCGCCTTTGACCTCGTTCGTTGCCCTCGCTTCCATTGTCGTTCTTTCCCGAATTCAGCGTTCTGATTTCGACCGAGAGCGAAGGCCTTTCGTGTTTAGGTGCTGACGTACTTGGTACCTCCTTACTCGTGTATATGCATGCGTCTTTGATCGCCACATACCCATTAAAAAGCACTGGAGAGAGAGAGAACAGCCTTGTCTCATACCTTGTCTTATATCTGCATTTTTGTCGGCATTTCCACATCTAATTATTGCGACTTCATTTTTGTACAGAGCTTGTATGATTCGTCTATCTCTATATTTTATACCAATCCTTCTCAGTACCTCGAAGAGCTTTTTCCATTCCACTTTGTCAAAGGCTTTCTCTATATCTACAAAGGCAATATATGTGTTTTGGTTTCTTTTATTTCGTTTCTCTAATATCACGCGTAGGGATGGAATAGCCTCCCTGGTTCCCATTCCTCTTCTGAATCCAAATTGGTCTGGAGTAAGGATTGTCTCCACCTTAGGTTCAATTCTTTTCATGTTGGTGAGTATTTTAGAGGCATGAGATATTAGGCTTAATGTTCTATGTTGTTGGCATTGGTTGTACCGGGTTTTTTGGGTAGAGTAACAATCACACATATTTTTAAATCATCTGGAATTATCTCTGTTTCATATATCTTTTTAACCAATTTATCAAGAGCTTCCATAGTGCCATTTCATGCTGATTTAATTAGCTCAGTGGGTGTTTCATCAACTCCTGGTGTTTTTCTATCTTTAAGCTTTTTTAATGCGTGTTCAAATTCATCTCTGGTAATTGGGTCACCCAAGTCATCTGCGTCTATATTAGTTTCATTCTCTATAAGGCTTTCCATGTTGGTATCGTTTTTTCCATTATATAGCATTTCCAGGTATCTTTTCCATCTTTCCCCAATTAGAGCTTCTACTAATAATATTTTACCACCTTCCCCTTGAATTGCGTCGCTTTTCCTAGTTTTCTTTCCAAATAACTCTTTTACGGAGGCGTAGGCTATACGTATATATATATATATATATATATATATATATATATATATATATATAATATATATATAGATATTTTAGTATACGGACGACATTCTAAAAAAATTCTATGTACCTACCGTAGTCGCCGTAATTAATTTCGAATAAATCAAACTATAGATTGCAACTGAACTTTTCAATCCTCCAACAATCGTAGCAGACTCCATTCCACTAGAAGAACCATCATAATTCTTAAAACATCTGTGTTCTGACGCTGGAGAATCTTTTGTCTTTGCGCGAGCACAAATCATGCGATATTTATTTTTAACTCCCATATAAGACTTTCCCTGTACTATGACCTACAATCGCGGCGGCCCCAGATAACGATGAGTAGTTTGTTCTGTAGGATCTCTTTGCCCAACATCTATCCGCAGCCACAGTTACCATCGGTATCCCGTTCTTATCTACACACCGGTCAGCAACGGTCAATCGAATTTCTTCTTGTGCATGTGTGTGTTTTAAACTTGTCTGTGAGAAGTACTGTAACAGACCTAATATTTCTTTATAGGATCGTAAATAACATGATTGATTGCCCTCAGATTATAGTGGAAATGTCAGAACTAATGCATTAGCAAACTCTGTAATCTCCAGATTACACTCATTAGGGAATGAACATGCAAAGGCGGCTGACATTTTTGCTGATAGTATAACTGTGTATAGGACAAAGCTGATACAATTCTTTACATCTCAACGAAATGGAAATGGACAATAAATTTTTCTGTATTATTATTTTACGTTCAACTATTATTATTTGTACCTTTAACTGTATTATTATTTTATCTGTCTTATGTTTTTCTGTATTATTATTGTAACTTTTAACTGTATTATTATTTTAACTGTCTCTTGTTATTTTTTAAAATTATTTTAAAATTCTATATATTTGTAAAAGCCCATAAGGGCGTTAAATAAATAAATAAATAAAGTTCTTCCATACTCTTGATTTTAGTTATCTCCCACCAATGACCATGTTATTTTACAGGTATTTGAAATACAGATACAAGATGCAAAATACGTATTTTCATCTTGTATCTGAAATAATTTTTCAAATATTCATCTTGTATCTTGTATTTAGATGCATTCTTTTGGTATCTTAATATTTTGTAAAAACTAAGATTGCTTAGATACTTTTTTCCAATGAAGTACCTATAATGAGACCTCATCGAAGAAAAATGACCGACAAAATGTTTGAAGAACTGGTTTTACTTAAGTCTCAATTAAAACCTTAAAAATAGAATATTTTATCTTGTCACGTTTGCGCGATCAACGCGATTTATTCGTAAATAATTCACGTAAAAAAATAAACTTACTTCAATACAACGCGTTTTCTTACAAAAGGATTTTATCTTTAAAAAGTATTTGGAAGATACGTATTTTGTATCTAGTATTTCAGATACCTTTCCAGAAAGTTATTTGTATCTGGTATTTGAAATACTTGATTTTAAAGTATCTTGCATTTTGTTTTCCAGATACTTTGTATAGGGTATCTTGTACATCACTGCTACTAGAGCGCATGTCTCATCACTGAGCGAAGTGTGTGTAGCCAATAAACAAACACATCCCGTATCGGCCCTACATTTTAACCATCCAGATGCTAATCTGGGTGGTGAAAGTGTAGTGCCGATACGGGAACTTGAGGTCGTAAAACGGACCTGGCTCTGTGGCGGGTCCCACGGCGCAACTCTTACAGATTTGAGAAGCCTACCCCAATTAACAAAATCTATATTATGATTGCGCTAGATCGGCCGTCCAGTATTGGGTTTCATCCTATTAACAGCTAATATAATTTAAGTAACCAAACCTTGAATATGAATTGCACGCATGTAAATGAGCTTCGTAATATTTTTTTTATAAAAAAATAAGTTCCATTGTAGTTATCTATAAATGATCTTTTTCATTAATTATTCCCAAAGTTTCTAGCATACCACTTTTGTGTTGTCCTATACAAAAGTGAGAGCCAGATCATCGGGCAGTAAAAAAAAATTCACGATGTAAAAATATTGATTTTCCTTGCGAATTCTTGTTTCTGCAACTGTGCCTGGCTGGTATACGGGAAGTTTCGGTACGGTATCAGTGTTGTATAGGAAACCACGTCGTAATGTTTTGTTTATTTATATACTCACCGTGTTTTTAAGTGTGTTATGCGCATGTAAGTTGAGATGTAACCAAAAATGAGTGCACTCTTCAGCCCTGAATGTGACAAATAAAAATGGCCTCCTTCATTATCGCGTGGTTGGCTGCGACAGGCTTGCCAATTGTTTTCTCGCCGAGCGCCATTAAAATAACGTTCTTTGTGGCGACAGCTGGCTATATTGCCGCCTCGTAACGGGCCCATCAGGTGCGCGTATTTTTGCGACCTTTGGTGAGTTTGTATTCAAGTTTTACTTTAATGCGATACAGCGGCAATCGTCGGTGGTTATTTTTGTGTTCCTTTTTTCTAATTAGTAATTATTTCAGGGCCCGTAACGCTCTCCCGACATGCTCGATCGTAGCGTCTCGTTACATTAAATGAATTACGGATGATATGGCGGAGGCCGGGGTTCTTCAGGGGGCGCCCGCCAGATGCAATGAGGTCAGTTATGCTGGAGGATACTGATGGTGGGTGACGACCCATCGCGGCCCTCGAAGTAGGTATCGATCCATCTATCTCTCTAGCCGATACCACTTCGAGTGGCCCGCCGGCTTTTCCACTTCAGGGGAGCCCTGTGCGTGATGCATCGGTGATCTCGGGCCAACCAAACTCTGTGTGCTACATTCCTGGAACTCTCCTCGATTCCGCCTGGTGTGATAAATTCAGTGATCACTGACCTAATATTATTGTCGTCTGTCAATGGAGGTTGTGTGCGAGAGCCTCGGCTCATTAAAATTCTATTTTATTTGGTATAATTGTAGAGTCAAAGAAAAATCGGCGTTCGCTGCGCGCGATGTCCTATTTTATTCTTTTCTTATTAAAATTGTTTTTATTTTAGTCAAAGTGACTGAGAAATCTAAGTAGTATTTTATTGTTTTCTTATTAAAATTGTTTTATTTTAGTCAAAGTGTCTGAGAAATCTCAGCGTGCTAATTTGTTTTTAAATTTAATTTATTAAATGTAAGCCTTCCTGAAACGCGCCGTATTTATTTTGTATAATTCCTCCCGAAGTGGTCAGACTTAGGCCCGGTTGTTTCAAATTCGATCAAAGTAAGCGTAGAGTTTAAACTGAAATTTTACGTTCTCCACCAATCAGACGATCCGTTTTCGTAAAAATCTATGCTTTTATCGACCGCTTACTTTGATCGAACTTGAAACAACCGGGCCTTACACACTCACGCATCATACGCACATTCTTTCACCCCTTCACGCACACGCACAAATACACATCCCAGCGGCCGCCAGCGCCTGGTTCACCCTGGGAGGCTCGCACCGTGTCTGAGATGTCTTGTGACCGACGGAGTTAGCTGGTGTACGCACGGCAAGTATGGGTGGCATGGCGGTCAATCCGCCAGAGCCGTGGCAAAGTATGCGATTAAAATCAAAATAAATAAATATTTCTTTAGTAAATTTAATTATGTAAAAAATACATAATGTTCTTTTGATCTAAACACTAAAGAAAAAAGTTTTTTTCTAACATATGTACAGTTTATTCGTTAAAAATCTCAGTGAATTAAAATAAATACTTCGTCATTGACTGCAATTAACAATTAACATTGCACTGCGGATAAGCAATAGTCTTTCCCCTAGTGTGTGAAAGTATATATTTTTGTGTTGTTGAAGTGTTCTTTACGGTTAGGAATAAGTGCACTGCGAACGAAAAAACTTTTTCAGCAGTGAGCTTACGCAAAAGTACTTTTAGGCCGGCGCCACACTGCGTGGACATTTCTTTTCAATTAATATGCGCATATCAATCACACTGCGCGGATCGGAATCGATTGATCCATTTGATTTCCGATTTCACCTGATGGAATAATGATTACTAGAATATTTGCACTGTGAATATGAAAACAGTTTCTATTTAATGTGCGTTCGAGCATGTCTTTTTAAACTCGACTTCTGATGGCACGAATAATTACATTGTGAACAAGAAAATAGTTTTTTTCCAGAGTGCTTAAGAGCATGTGTTTTTAAACTTGACTTACGTTTACACGAATAATTGCACTGCGAACACGAAAACAGTTTTACTCCAGAATGCGTAAGAGCGTGATTTGTTAAATTTGACTTCTGATTGCACATATAATTGCACTGAGAACATGAAAACAGTTTTTCTCCAGAGTGCGTAAGAGCATGTGTTTTTAGACTTGACTTATAATTGCACGAGTAAGTGCACTGCGAACATGAAAATAGTTTTTCTCCAGAGTGCGTAAATTTGTGAATTTTTAAGTCTGACTTACGATAGCATGAATAATTGCACAGCGAACATGAAAACAGTTTTTCTCCAGAGTGTGTAAGAGCATGTGTTTTTAAACTTGACTTATAATTGCACGAATAAATGCACTGCGAACATGAAAATAGTTTTCCTCCAGAGTGCGTAAAAGTGTGAATTTTCATGTCTGACTTACGATTGCACGAATAATTGCACTGCGAACATAAAAACAGTTTTTCTCCAGAGTGAGTAAGAGTGTGTACTTTTAAATACGACTTACGACTGCACGAATAATTGCACAGCGAACATGAAAACAGCTTTTCTTCAGAGTGCGTAAGAGCATGTCTTTTTAAGTCTGACTTCCGAATGGACGTATAATTGCAATGCAAACATGAAAACTTTTTCGTATCAGCGGTAGTAAGCATGCTTCTGCTTGAGGATCTGTTAAGGATGGAAGCTGTCTCCGATTCCGGCTGCTTTTCAGAGACAGAAGAAGAAGCAGATGAATTTTCCATAAAGGAATCTTGTGTTTTCGAGAGACCTGCAAAGAAAATATATATTATTTAATGCCAACTTATGTACGATGCTAAAAGTGAGCAAGTTCGTGATTATTTGCAAACATGAAAAATTTTAGTTTGAATTTCTGATTTTTTTTCCTTACGGTCTCTTAACTGGTTGTCGATCATAGGGAACCGAACAGTTGATTTATTGTGAACCAAAAAATTTGAGAACATTAATCTTATTGGTTGTTGTAATTGTTTCGGACAGGAATCAAAAGTTCGAAACGATCGCCGTGGAACGGTGGCGTCATCACGAAACAATGCCAGTTGTGTATGTTTATGTAAACATATGAAATAAAAGACTTTATGTGACACACTATTTTTTGGACTCTATGAATAATGTTTATTATTATAGATTTAAATATTGACATATACAATGTAATATTTATGGATTTTTGTCACATCTTTTATTTTTTAATAAAGAGAGTAAATCGCTTACAAAGCGATAGATGATACGCTTTTCGAAGCAATTGGCCGTTCGCGGCATTTTTGACTGACATATGGTCAGTATGGAAATCGAAATATTTTCCGAATATTTCTGGAATTTGACCCGCTCACGAGGCGTGATAATTTAGACTGGTATATACATTTCCGAGAACCAGCCAAATGGGTGTGCCCGGCTGGTATTCCGAAGATTAAAGTGGGGCGGCAGGCTGCAGACTGACCGTTCCCCATGTCGCTTGCATCTGCGTTGTCATTTACGGGTACCCAGCCCAGAAAATCAGAGTCTTGTCGCACAAGACCAACTGGACGTAGACTGGCGGAGGAGCATCATTACTAAAAAGTGCGTGGAGCACCGTACACACAAAATATAAATTAAACTTTACAAAATTCTTCAAAAAATAATTTTTATTAAAAACACAGGAAAAGTCAAGAAACGCATAGAAAACATAAAAAGGGAAATTAAAAATAGTGACCTTGAAATGGACCTTTTACGCTCAACATGAGCGCAATTGCTAATAGCGACCCCACCGGCCGAGCGATACCGTGCCGAAAAAGATGACTTTCAGTCAAAATCGAATATTGGCCGCTACAGCAGTCCAATTAAACTAAAACTTTCTTTATTGTATTCTTCCGGTAAATATCTATCAAAAAATATATATTTACGACTACAAATTACATCAGAGACGTAGGGGGAATTTTGTTTGATAAAATTGTTTATAACTGACATAATATTAATTGTTCACTCATTAAACTATAGTCAAAAGACGCCTTATAAAATATACTTCATAATTATTACGCAAAAATTCATGTATCTACTTAAGAACTATTTTTTATTGAATTTAATGTAACTAGCCGATTGCACTCGGTACATAACTTGTAATAACTCTGTTAATACTACCTTGCGGGTCCCATAGACTATGTTAGATTATCAGCAAGGTTTAGTTTTGTATAAATTAACATAATTTACGTCTCAAAAAGACGATGAAACTATTTTTACGATTTTTTATGTCGGAGCAAAGTGCTTTCTGCCGATCTCCGCAGCCAATCGTCAGACTGATTAGTACCAAAATTCACTCAGAGATGGCGCGAGCGCTGAAATCGGCAAAGCAAGCTCTGTGATTGGCTGATTGTTTTGCGATGGAGTTATGGAGGGGATTTTGTAATTTGGCTATATAAACAGTTTCATAACGGCGAGCAATTCAGTACACCTGAAGGTGCTTTAAGAGCCTATCGGACCACTTTTACCAGTCTTTCATTTCTCTCTACCTACAACAACCCTGCTGACTACTTGGACTTTCTCTGGATCTTCTTTGGCCCTTTTAAGGCAATCTCTACTACACCGGCGTTTCTAGATTGGTTTTATACGACTTTGCCATCTGAAACTTTCGGTGCGTTTCTTCGAGTTTGGGCACGTGGAACCATACTATCTTTTGCGTGTTCCTGTGCGGAACAGTAATATTGTTCATATTTATTATTATAAATATCTTTCTATGCTACGATGAGTTTATAATTTCCAGGACACTCCTGTACATGAGTAATGTCACCATGGCTTTTCAACTTGAATATGGATAATTGTATAAAAGAACTGAAGGAAGTAGAAGTTGGAGCGAAAATGGATATACTCACCATATCCTGCCTACTAAACGCAGACGATGCAGTATTAGTGGCTAACAGTGAAGCTGATCTGCAGTGCCTGCTATCCAGGATGTCCGATGTATGGAATGCTTAGAACAAGTAAACTAGTTTGTGTATTTGGGAAGTGTATTTAGTAGAGACGGCAAGGCTGAGAATGATATCGAAAGGAGAGTGACTGCGGGAAACAAAGTTAATGGTGCTCTTAATGCAATTATGGTCAATAAGAATCTGTCAAACGAAGCAAGACTAGCGGTACATAATGGCGTTCTAGTGCCAACCCTGATGTACGAAAGTGGAATTGGCAAAAGAGGAATGATAGTAGATTGAATGCCATGGAAATGCGGTCACTAAGACGCTTGTGTGAAAAATCTTTGGTCGATATAATGAGGAATGAACAAATTATACGTGAATGCAATGCTGGCTGTAATGTGGTAAATAGAATTAAATAGAATAAAGAAAGGAGTGCTGAGATGGTTTGGTCATGTGGAACGTATGAACAAGGAAGGATGGTTAAGAAAATATATGAGGCGAGTGTTGAAGGCAACAGGAATAGAGGACGTCCGCGAAAGACCTGGCACGATCAGATACTATAAGTATTTGAGGGTGGCCCTGTTAAAAGCCGCAGCAATCGCAGAACTTGTATGAGAAAATGTATGAATGTGGCCGAAGCAAAAGAGGTGTGCCAGGATAGAAGAGTGTGGCGTTTAATCTTCTCTGCCTACCCGTTCGGGGAAATGGCGTGATGGTTAGTTAGTTAGTTAGTTGTGAGGAGAACAAAGAGCAAAGCGAAGGAACTAGATTCATGGTTTAAATATGGCCGAATTTATGTATGAAGAAGCTCAAATTCAAAATTCATTGTAATAAAACATGAGGATGAATTATCCAAATAACTTTATAAGTAATTATGACTCTAAATAATTGTTTCACTTAGTTTGTGAATATTTCGCTTCCAATAATGACCGAGTTACTAATATACAGGGTGTGCCAAAGCTAGCCCCAGAAACTTGGCCAGTAGATTCCTGCCTACGTTATGAGTGTGAAATGTTCAAGCAACCCTGACCG